>JAFIDM010002131.1:3533235-3550317 GCA_023159025.1 Thereuonema tuberculata
CTGAACTTAATAACAATAAGCAGTTCTTTAAAATTTATAAACTTTGGTTTTAATTTTTCTAAACTCTTTTAATAAATCAATAAAACACTGTTTATTAATTACCTTTTTTTTTGGTGAATATTTTCAAGATTTTTTTGGGGGGAACAACTAAAATAAGTAATGAAATTCACTAATCATTGGAATTTGATATCAAGCGGATGCAGGGATTTCATTACAAAAAAAAACCAATAATAATTAAACAACGACGTAATTCACTACAGACTGAAGCTCAAACTTCTTTTTCATTTTCGGGGCTGACTATAAAGTAACTATATTTAAAATTTTATATAATATTATACAGTATTGAAAATTGAAAAATGAATTTTTAACTACTCTGCTTTATAACTAAAGTTTTAAGGACTTTTTTCTATTAAATTTCTATCTTATTTTTATTTTCTTTTATTTACTTTTTGTCCAATTTTATTATCCCCGTAGGAAATTTATTCCAATGTTATTTGGGTTTTGAGTGGGGAAAGAAATGGAACCTCCTTAATATAAACTAAAAACATAAAAACATATAAAAAATAAAGAAAAAGAGAATTCACGTGCTGGGTTCTGCGAGCCTCAATGAATTTCTTATTCGCATCTAAATAAAGGAAAAGCGCTTAAAAAATGTTTATACATATTAAAATTTGAGACCAATGTTCAAACTGACATCTCAAGACAAAGCCTGTTTCATGCTTAGGCGATCATCAGTTGAGAGTAGTCAGAATAAACAAAGCAGTTCTCATAACGGTGGTGTACACCCCCGTACAACTCCATTATGAGACCTCCTTTGTTTATTCTGACTACTCTCAACTGATGATCGCCTAATAAGCGTGAAACAGGCTTGTCTTGAGGTGTCAGTTTGAACATTGGTCTCAAATTTTAAAGTTATTTGGTTTTATTAGAATATTTTCAAAATCTTGATGGACCTTAAAGTAGCCAAACGAACGGTAAATGATAGATTTAATTAATTTTAATAATTAATAGATATAAAAAAGTTCAACGAAACTCAAATTATTTAATTGAGATTTTGCTGTTAGAGATATTTATTATAGATATTGCTGTTATTGCTTTTTTAATTTAAGTTTTTGTAAATGGAAACTTTACAGACACATTTCTTCTATTCCTTCATTGACTCATTGATTTCTCAGCCATAAAAGATATATTCGAGAAAGATTATTGTTCTTTTCGCTTTAAGAAGTTATATAATTTACGATTTCATGAAAAAAGTAATTGTGAAAAGAAACCTGCGCCACGAAAATTCATTTTCTTTTCAATAAATATCAGAAAATCAAATGCAGATTTAAGGATTTAATTAACTGATATGTATTTGCATTGATAAGTTTTAATTAATATTGGTTTATTCGCTAATGAAATACATTACGTTTACAAGGAAGAAGTGAAACCTGGATTTAGCGATGGGATTAGGTTTTTATTTTTTGTTAGAAAGAAAATGTAATAGGAACGTCTTTCTCTAAGCCTTTCGATTTTGTTAGATCAAAACGTAAGAATGGTGGGATGTAGGTAACCAACGAATATATCGTGGAAATATGTTTTGCTAAAGTAACAGAAAATAACAAAGTAGCAACTGTTATCACTAAACTCTGTTTCCATGAGGTCTCTTCAAAATACTAATTGATGGGTAACTATTTGAATGATGGTTTGCTCTCTGACACGTGATCATGTTAATAGCAGATCTGGTTTTTTTTAGCAACTGATAGGGATTTGTCAATAGATCAGTCTAACGTTACTCAAGAAAATAAACAATGACCAAGTATCTTTTCTATGGCCAAAGCGCTAGAAAACAAAGTTGTTATTAAAGTTTTTGAAGTATCATTTTGAAGACAGGCTTTGTTCATTTTCAGTTCAATTTCAAAAACAATGTGTTTTTTTTATTTGTGATGTTTTAAAAGGTGTGAAGTTAGCGTTTCTGAAATAATTTGTTTTCCTTGTTATTTCAGCGTATTTTACGTAAAACATTAATTTGTTAACAGTGATCTGTTCATCATGAATGGCCGCAGTGGATTGTATCTTTGCTTCGTTGCTTTCTTGTACGTTATGTTGATTTCTTCAGCGGAGACTGAAGAGAAACGCAAATGTCCACCGATGCATAGTTACGATTACGTCACTAAACTCTGTCAATTTAGAAGTATGGAGAAGATCATGAACAACACTTCAAGTACAAACACTTCTACAAATCAAAAATAACCAAAATTATGTATCAATGAAATTCACTTAAAAAGTATCTGTTTCAATATATTTTCATTTACTTATTAAATAAATACAAATTTTCTGCAGTTCAGATCTTGTTATAAAATGAAAGTAAAAGTATGTAAAGAATAAAGAAAACATAAATTAAATTAAAATTATAATAAAATCATGATTCAATTCATAGGTGTTTTTTTTTTTTTAATTTTACCTAATGAGATATTTTCATAATCGATAAAAATTCAGAATTTATAAAGGAATGACAATGAAAAAAAAATTCTGCAAGAATTCTCATAAAAAAAATTAAATATTCGTATTGTGATTTTTTTAAAACAAAGTATAAGATAATATAGTATAAAACAAACCAGTACATTTTAATAAAATTAAAATTAATACATTTTCGTTTTATTAAAGTGTGCTGCCTTTTTTTCTATTATAGCTAATAATTACGTGTTAAATGAAGATCTGACACTTAGTAATTCTATTAAGGAAAGTATCTTCCTTTTAAACTGCTTCTCTTTTTTTCCAAATTAATAAAAAAAAAATTATATTTATTTTAATAACATTAGTGAAGAAAACAGTAAAGTAATCTAAAACAGAAAATGCAAAAAGAAAGCCGGTGTTTAACTTGTATTCCCAAGTCCAGGAGAGGCGTAGAGCCTTGTGTTCTGTGGTCAGCAAATAACACCCGGATGGACAATAGAACCCCATAGAACACAGGGAACGTTGCACTGTTTGGACGGTGATGTCCCAGCAATGAGTTGCGCTGCTATTTGCGGCGATGTTGGACTTGGGCCGGATGTTACGATGCAAGTCAAGCGTTGCTGTTACTTGTTCGTCAAGGCTTTTTTTTTTTCGCCATACCGATCTCACTTGCTGAATGTTTTTCCTCATTTCGTGTAGTCCAGATACCCCCTTGAAATTGCTGTGTGAATCCGAACTTCATTGTAATTTACTAGATGGAGTGAGCCATCTTCCCTACAATCATATCTCTTTCGAAGTCGCTTAAGTCCTGATAAATGAGCTGCGAATGCTGCTACTTGAGATTGAGGAGATAGGTGCCATTATATATGCAGTGGTACCTCGACTTACGAATGTCCCAACTAACATGAGGTTTTTTTGAGATAGAGCCGTCTCTCGGCCGATATTTAGCTTTGAGTTGAGAGCTAAAATTCGGATTACGATCCAGCTTCAGATACTCCACCGCTATTGGAGCAGCGAACGCCACAACATCCGCCCAGCATCCTGTGTCTCACTCGCTCACTTTCAGCGGTTAGCTCGCAGTGGAAGCATCACTGTTGTGCTCGCATTTGTGCTTGCAGTTATTTTGCAAAACTTCGTTTTTCCATCCATGGGTCCGAAGAAAGTGAGTGATGAGAAGAGGAAGCGGGTTATTTGACTATTGAATTAAAGAAAGAAATTATTGCAAAATAGGACCGAGGTGTGCATGTAGTGAACATGCGAAACATTACGAGCGAAGCACTTCTACGATCTGCACAGAAGGAGTCGATAAAGGCTACACCAGCAAAGGGCGTTTAAGTAATTTCTGAACAACGGACATCTATCCTTGAAAATATGGAGAAGCTGCTGATGGTGTGGGTGACGGAGAAGCAGCTCTCAGGAGATTTGGTGACGGAAGCTGTAGAAGGTACGAGCTATTTGTTGCAGCAGATTCCAGGAACATCGACGGATGAGGCATCGGGCGAGAAGTTTAAAGCCAGTTGTCAGGCATGGTGAGGCAACGAGCGCGGATAGGAAGGCAGCTGAGGATTACCCCAAAACTTTTGATGTAATTACAGCAGCCGAAGGATACATCCCCAAGCAAGTCTTCAACTGTGACGAGACAGGCTCTTCTGAAAGAAGATGCAAGGAGGACTTATATAGCGGCAGAGGAGAAAAGGATGCCAGGCCACAAACCCATAAAGCATATGCTAACTCTTGCACTGTGCGCCAATGCGAACGGCGACTGCAAGATTAAGCCACTGCTCATTTATCATTCGGAAAACCCAAGAGCTTTTAAGTCACATAAGATTCTGAAAGAAAAACTGCAGGTTATGTGGAAGGCAAAACCGAGGGCGTGGGTCACCAGGAGTTCTTTGTGGAGAGGGTGAATTTGGTCTTTGCTCCCGAAGTTAAGAAATATCTCCGGTAAAAACTGCAAGCCCTGCAAGCCCTTCTCGTCCTGGACCTGCTCACCCACTTAATCTCGAAATGACATCCTCGAAGAGTTCAAGTTTATAAAGGTTCTATTATCACCCTTATCCTGCAGCCCAAGGATCAGCAGGTGATTTCTAATTTCAAGAAGCTGTTCCAAGCACCTGTTCCGACGCTGCTTTGATGTTCCGGAGAACACATACCTCACCCTTCGAGAGTTCTGGAAGGACCACTATAACATCGTGATATGCCTCAGAATTATCGATGTGGCCTGGCAGGGTGTTACAAGAGGACCTTGTCCTCTGCAGAGAAGAAGCTGTGGCCTCAGATTGTGTCTGAAACGTGAAACGTGGCCTCAGGTTGTGTCTTTGAAAGACTCGAATCCGAAGCGTCGGTGGTGTAGGAGATTGTATCCTTCAGCAATTCCATGGACCTGGACATGCATGAAGATGATATCAACCAGCACATCGAGGAGCACTCTGAGGAACTAACGGAGGAGCTAAAGGAGCTACAGATTCAGCAGCACACGATGGTTTTGCAGGAAATAGGTGGCGCGGAGGAGGCGGAGGAGGTTAAGGAAATGTTCGGAATGTGGGAGAAACTTTCAGGCTTTATTCAAAAGAAACACCAAGAAAAAATTGCAACTGGGTGTGCGACAGTATATTTAATGACACTTGCCTAACTCATTTCAATAGCATTCTGAAAGAGAGGATGAAACAAACCTCATTGGTCAGGTTTTTATCGAAAACTCCTACAGATGAAATTGAGGAAAGCATGGAGAAAAGGGCAAAAATCAGCCAATAAGATTCAGTTATTCAGTTCAGCCTTTCTCCTCCATCTCCATCAGTGTCTTCAAGTCGTCTGATCTCTAAGATAAATACTGTACATTACACTTAATAAAACTAGTTTATTGCAGTACATTCTATTGTATTGTGTTATATATAATATTCGTTATTTAGAAGCACATTTTTCTTATTTAAAAACATGTAAATAAAAACAAAAAATTGCGGTGTTTTTTGGGGGTCTGGAACGGATTAATAGTAGTTCAATTTATTTCTATGAGTAAAATTGATTTGACATACCAGTAATTTGAGTTACGAGCTCCGTCACGGAACGAATTAGCTCTTAAGTCAAGGCACCACTGTACATCCATTAACCGCAAGGGTTTGGTGGCATGAAATGGACATGGTAGAGCACTTCCAAGTTATTTTGGCATTTCAGGGTAGATTGTCTTTAGATAATCATTGATTGCAATTATTGATGAAATTACGTGAAGATTGCAAATAGAAACTGTTAGCAATTTACGATATTGCTCTTATATTTCTTAATGCAAAAGAGCAAGATTACTTAATCAATGCTGCTGCTTCTACTACTATTGCTATTACTACCACTACTACAATTTTTTTTTTTTTTTTATTTCTTAGTTATTTTAAATTACTTTTCAGTCCCGTTAGGAATTTAAATTCCTATCAACAGGTGCTGTATTTATTTTAATACATAATAATTATATTAAAAAACTTACATTTAAATAAATTTTATAAAAATTACAAAATCAACTTATCCTCAAACAATTTGAAACAAAAATATCAACGAAAAAACAACTTAGCACAACATAAAATTAACAAATTAGTAATTAATATTATCTAATATCCAACTTTTTACATTATTTTTTACAATGGAAATTCTTTTACAATCTTTAAATACATTCCAATTTACATCATTAAAGGTTTTCTCAATTATATAATTTAAATTTCTTATACCATATTCATCTACCTTATATAATTGGCTAAGTTCGTCTGTCTGTCTGTCTGTCCGTAACTCGATAGAATCCCAATCATACCGCAGGGTTGGAACACGTCACGCATGACGTCATGCCCATCAAAATAATGGCGCCCAAAAATTGCCGTCGATCGAAATTCACAGACAGCGATTACAGACAGAATTACATATATTTCTGAAATTCCTTCACGCAGAAAGAAAGTTTATATGTAAATGCATTAACTTCTTGCGGTAGAATTTTACAGAGCGTAGGATAAACCTCGGTATTTGCAATCCCAATCATGCGATTGTCTTCGTTGAAGGTCGTGCGGCAACTAGATGGCTTGCTGAGGCCTAAAGGTAGGAAGTTAAGTAGTAGTGGCTGCCATTTTGTTGTTAGGCAAGAAAACCCGTTTCTCCAGTTTCCTTCATTTACAGAAATTCGTTGTCCTTCCCTTCAAATTATATAACGTTATTTTGGTTTAAAAAGTGTTATTATTATTATCAACTTATATAATTGGCTCGATATGTGACTCGATATAATTATTAAGCTATTAAGATAGATCCAAGGTTCTCAATGGTAGCAGTGATTCAAGGGTATTCAAATTGGATGAAATTTTAGTTCATTGTGTCATTTCATGTTTCCATGAAATTTTATCCTTCTAACTAATCTAGACAACTGAAATTCTAACAAAACATACGTTCAAAACCAAATAATTTTGTAACCACTGCACCGATTTTAATGAAATTTGACATTCTTACTCAGTTTTTTACGCTGATTTTGAAACTCAAAACCATTTTTGCCATAGAAGCTTCGTTCGCAAGCTAGCGCAGTATTTACATTATAAAGGTGAGTTTTAAATGCCTTTCGGCATTATGGGTCAAAAATAATGATTATTCCATTCTTACTTTTAGTAAACTTTATATATAAGGACAAACTTTAGATATGATTGGTATTTATTTACCAGAGATATTTACTTTATAGTTGACAATTGATAATAAAATGATTTTTCATATTTTTTTTTTATGCCTGTCGTCCGACAGGCTTTGCTGCTAGTTATATATATAAGGATAAACAAGTTTTATTCTATTTTTATTTCTCAAATTATAATTTTCTTTTATACTTTCATCTTTTAATTTAACAACACTATAAAAATTCTTTATTATTATATTACATATAAATTTTTGTTTAGGATATAATGTATTATATTTTAGTAATATTTGTTTCCTTTCATTAATATTATTTCAAATGTTTTTAGGAAATATCAACTTTAAAACTTTGGTTTGTAAATTTTTTAAATTTTCCAAATGTATATTTCCTACATTTGCCCATATATTAACTCCATAATTTAGTAAAGAATCAAAAATTGCAAAATAAATTAAAATTTTTATATTAAGTGGAAGAATATTTTTTATATAATAAAATATATATATGGTTACATTTAATTTTTTATATTAATAATAATAATAATAATAAAAGGCGTAGGGATGTGGCGACCCTATCGCAAGCAGCACCTCCAGATTGGGGGGGGGGGGTCACCAAATATGCCAATAAATGAAACAATACCGGATCGATCGGCGCCTGGGTAACCAAGGACCACTTAAGAGATTGTAGGAATGCTGGATCTCTTCTGAAAAGTGGATTAAGCATTCATGAGATAAACTGGAGTCCCAGCAGACCATCAGAAGGGATTTGGCACTAAACTCTGTATGGTTACCAGAAGGACTGTAGCAACAGAAGTAGGCAGTCAGAACAATACCAGCATGAGAACCTCTAAAGAGACTCTGCTAGTAAAGCAGGATCTTCTACCATACGCATGAAATGGTCTAGAAATATGAAGGAAATGTAAAATATGCATATTGTATTGCAACAAATTTGGAGCGTAAAAAAATACGATACAGGAAAATGGATAAAAGAAAAATGGATAAAGCTATAAAAAGAAATAGTTGTAACAGAACAAATTTTAAGTAATCAAGTACAAACAATTCGCAGAAACAATCCGCTTACCCAAACAGAACTCGCAAATATTAAACAGGAAGTAGTCAATAAAAACAAGAATACAACAGAATGTGAACCTGAATCTCCCAAGTAATTACCTAAAGAAGAATCAGGTTAGTCAGACGATTTAAATCATCTACAGAAATATCGTCCAGAAAGTGAAAAACTGCTATCGGAACACATTGATTTGCTAAAACAGAAAATACTCGGTGCAAGAAATCTTAAGAATATACAAGGAAGAACCTATCATAGTAGACTTTCTGAAGGAAACCCTGAAATGTTGGAGTTCAGTACAGTATTTATTTAATATAATCCCTCAACAATAAATATATCACTAAGTCAAAACAAATAAATAGAGGAATATTTCAGGTTCCTAAATGGTTCTATTCAGCTTTGATCCTTTGAGTACATTCCTAAATAATACTAAATGATGATCTTAAAACAACACCACAACATTTAGGATAACACATCAACTATAATTGGATGATTTACAAAATACATGCAACAAATAACCAACAACTTAAAGGACTACAGCCAGCTTTACGAAGGACATAAAAGTAGAATTTGGTTAGATAAATATGCAGTCATTTGTATTAAAAGAGGACAGTTGCAGAAATCTAAAAATATAAGAGTTAACAGATGAAGTATTACTGAGAACACTCAATACAGGAATTCTTTTGCTTCTTGCGGATAATCTGTTACTGTTCTGACTGAACTGTCTAAAAAGATAGCCTACTTTAAAAATTGTTTATTTTTTTTTCAATTTTTTTTTTTTTTTTAGACAAAGTTACAAGATTATAATTATAATTCTTCATTCAAAATTCGTTATTTAAATTTGTAGATATCATTATTAAATAATAATTTAATTGTGAAATAATATAATCATAATTAAATAATCTACTAAAAATGTTATATTACATAAAGTATAGAATAAACTTTGTTGACTGTATTTACTTTGCTTTCAATTCCTGTTTAACTAACTGGCTTCTTTGTTTTTATTTCAGGTCTTTCATGAAATGTACATTTGCATCTGCATTTGTCTTTTCGTTTTCATCTCTGGAAGTTTGGCGTCGACAAAGAAAACAACGGAAAACATTCGTTGGATTGAACCAAATTCCACAGGAATGTTTCGATCCCAGTTCTCCTATATTAACAGGAACTGTCCTCGGGGTTACGCCTATGACCCCTACGCTCGTAAATGCAGGAAAATAAGAACTGACTTCAATCTTTCTATGGATTATGATTCATGGAAGTAATTCTTATTTCTTTGGGTAAAACATCCATGACTTTATAGGAAGAAATTCCTTCCATCAATTAATTAAAAATGCAGAGAACTTAAGATTGAAGAAAAGAAAGTAGACAGAAAGTATTGTTTATTTAAATTGAATGACTATTTGTCTTCAGTGATAGTCAAATGCTATTGAAAGAACTTTTATCTAGATGTAAGATCTCTACAATATCAGACAAAAGTAATGTAATGCAATACACACAAGATGTATACAAAGAGGCAAGACAAACTACAATTTGCTTTAGATTTCTGCAGATCATTATTAGGTGGCTAACAATGTTCTTGATGCATGTTTTCTTTCTATTAAATAAGCTTAGTAATGAATTTGTATTATTACTGTGACGTAACATAAAAAAAAAAGTATATGTTAAGGCCATTGTTAGTCACCTAACAATGACAGAGTAAAGCTGAGATTTTTTATGTATTACAAATTTTTAGGAATGTATTTTACTTCGGAAGTATTTGAAAATTGCATTTAAGATTATGAAATAATATTCAAAGCTGTATGGGGGGTTGGATTAAAGCTTATCAACCACTGATCTCAATACTTATTATCAAATATCAATAGATATTTTATGTTTCACGGATTTATTGACAATATTCAGGTGACTAATAAAATAACTCCAACTTTAACTGAAAAAGATCTACGTCATTCTGAGCCAAATAGTTGCCAAAAATATTCATGGGTTGTATTTTATGATGTGTGTGTCTTACAGTTACTTATCAGCAAAAGACAAACACAGGTTCT
Organism: Thereuonema tuberculata; assembly: GCA_023159025.1. Lineage (NCBI taxonomy): Eukaryota > Metazoa > Arthropoda > Chilopoda > Scutigeromorpha > Scutigeridae > Thereuonema > Thereuonema tuberculata. The sequence goes on from JAFIDM010002131.1 coordinate 3,543,415, forward strand.
GTAGAAACTGTAACTGTAGAAACTAAGATAAATAAATGGAAGATTCTTAAAACACAGTCTAAAATAATTATCGCAATATGTAAAATAAAGGAGAATGGGTAGATCTGCCCCACCACTGTATAGCGATAAGATATATACGTAAGGGAAGCTCTCCATCAATAGAACATTTTTTATTATTACGACTTGTCTCAATTATTAGTCCGTTCGGAGTTGTATAATCCTAGATATGACGTTTGAGTCATTGATTGTGGTGAATGTGGGTGGCAGGGAAACTAACCACCAAATCGCATATTCATAGAAATAGAGTAATTGGAGCTGCTTTTAAATCCATTTAAAGCAAGAACCATCAACGACGAGATCTGAAACTTCCCATTTTTCGTTTTCGTTATTATGAAATTTAGCCGCCTTTAGTCAATGTCATTTCCTTAGAATATTAACAAAATGTGATCAATCTGTTCGAAACTCTTATGACTGACATTTTAAAACCTTGGATTCAATCGAATCTTTTGGAAAAATAGCATCGCTGTTCATTGCTTTGATATGTCACAGCTTCGCCGGCCGTGACACTAATAACCTTTCATTGAAATTCGCTAAATTTTAAGAAAAGTTGTAAAGCCATTTCAATGATGAAACTAATGATGGTGACAATGATAAGATCTGTGACGAAAACTCAGATCGTGTGATTTGGACATAAGCAATTAAAAAATACATACTATATAGATCCTTTTTTGTTTTTTTGAGGGATTTCCCCATTCCGAGATGAGATATTTTTTCGATATTTCGGCCCGGTGCCTCGGGCCTTCTTCGGGAGATATATATATATATCTATCAATTAATCAAAGTGGGCACAAATCTAACAACTTACGTTGTTAGTTTCTCGGATAAGTTTCTCACGTTGTTTATTCCGAGCAATGGTGAGCACCGAAATATCGAGAAAATATACTCATTTCGGAATGGGAAAATCCCTAAAAAAAAAAAAAAATCCATATAGAATCATGTCCCACTCCTCCTCCAGGACCAAACTACAAAAAATACATTTTAAATCTTAACATGTAATTGAACAAACTTTTTTTTTTTTTAATTTATAGTTTTAGTTTTTATTTGAAAAATATAAAAATGCTAGCCTATTTTACTTTGCTTTTTAACTCCTTTTTCTATATAAATCTTTTATATATACTGTATATTGTAACACTTTACTATTGTATTGAAAATACCTGAATGTAAATAGAAGTAAAAGGACTATTAGACAGAAAAAAAATGTGAAGATTGTTATTCGTGAGATAAAACATAATTAGTAGCCCAATTAGAGAATAATCAATTCAATTTATAAAGCCTTATTTTCCATCTTTTCAATATCCATATTAAGAGGGACCTCTGCGAGGACCTTCTTCAATCTGCTACGAGACGCCACGGATGAGTTCAAGTTCCGAAACGTTATTTTAACAAAATAAAATATTTAACAAAACTGTCTTTCTTCCAAGATATCCCGAACACTTTCTAATGTACTGGCTCAACTGCAAGGGGCTCTTTTTATTCATTTGATTTTGATATTTCGTTACAAAATAAAAATTGAAAAGAAAGTTTGGCAAAATAAATCATCTGAAAATTTTCAATAAATTAAAATGTAATAAAAAGTATTGTAAATACAAATTTGTAAAAAGCTTTTCATTTCAACCTAGAATCGATATGTTTTGATGATAATAAATGAATTAATTTATGTAAATATTTTCTCTTGATATTAATAATTTCTGTGTAATTTTGTTTTTCATAAAAGACGTTAAAAAAAAAAACAACTCTAAATTAAATAAATAAGTAATTAAAATTGATTTTGTGTTGCTTTCCTTTTTAATTTTTATTGTTTATTTTATTAAGTTAACTACATTTATATTTCAAATGATTCCATGTGCTTTTATTACAGAAGTGTAACTATGATTTATTTCGGTGATTTACATTTAATGAAACTACAGAAAAAGAAACTCCTCTGTTTCCCATAGAATATTCATGGTCCAGTAACTTTTAGGAAAATAAAGCCTGAACCTGTCCTTGGTCTGTGGGACTGACGTTGCCTCTGGGGCCGAAGGAACTCCGAGGGAAATCGCCTCCGGGAGATTCTGTCTTTGAACCGCTGACATTTTCTTGGCGACACGAATCCGGTGAGTAGAAATTAATTCATGAAGCAAAGAAAGCCTTACTTAAGTATTAATCTTTATTAATTATCAATGAATACTGTTTAAATGAAGATTAAAGGTAAAGAATTCTAACATCTTCTGTTTAGTAAAATACATACTTGTTGATAAATTCAGTTTTACATTTAGAATCTTCTTTTTTTCCACCTTAGTTTTATTCATTCGTCTTTAGGCTTTGAAAAATTTCCTACACATTGGTATAGTTTTCATCTGGTTTGATTTTATTCAAACAAAAATTTTCCATATGTTACCATTATTGTGAATTCTGAAAAAAATAGATGCTTAAAAATCTTGTTTAACTTGTAAATATCGTTGAGGTATTAAATGATTTTATTTGCACATTTTTATTCTTTTCCATTTGCATCATACAAGGAAATCTACAACACTAAAATTTGTAGATGTCGAATAATGTGTCACCTTTGACTCCAATATATTCTCTGCGAATTCTTCTTTAATAGATAACGTATCGTTTTTAATCACAATAAAAATAAAGAAACAAATGGATTTAGAAAACAATAAATATAGTATATCTATAAAAAATTTCTTGGTGATTTCATTGGAGAGTTCACTCCAATGAAGTAGTTAAAAGATATTAAAAGTCGAAATCTTTTGTTTTGATTGGTTTGGGCTATTTTAAAATTAGGTACTACAATTTGCATAATTTATTTTTTATCTATATTGTTATTTAATTGGTAAATACAGACACCATCTTTTGTTTTTTTAAATGCTAATTTCATTCTTAAAAAGAACTACATCCAAATCTATCATTTGTCATCCAAAGGAATAACTTGGATATTTCGCATGATCTTTATCAGTACAATAGCAACGTAGTCAGTTCTAAGGTTTAGTAGAACAACTTAAAAACAATCAGTGTTAATAAAAAAATGATCAAATTAGATCAAATTGATGGTCAAAGTTGTTTTAAATTACAACAATGAGTGAGACTAAATTGTTTACAAGTGACATCCGGAACAGTTTTAAATTATTTAAAATTAAAATAATGTTTTGCCATAATGTTCACTTTAATGTTACTTTTATGTTTTTAATGGTTTTCTTAATAAAAAAAATAAATCTGTAATATCTATTTTACTCTGCAAATGAGATATTTCAGATTAAAAAAACAAAAACAAAAAAAAGCTTTAATTTCATCCAGTGACAATTCCAATGGAATAATAAAAAGTTACTGAATAACTTTTTTTTTTGCAATTATAATAAGGATGATTAGTAGATGATTTTTGTTTTTATATCAAGTTTTAAAATACTTTTTTTTCTTTCTAAATCAAATTTGTTTATTTAATTGAAATCAAGAACAAAGATTTACTTCACAGGGGATGTGGTTCCTGTCTTGGATATCTTGGAGTTACCTTATTATTTTGGAAGGTGTTTACTATTCTGCGCAAATAGGAAATTTTATTTATATAATTTTATACATACGATCATTCACAAACTGAACCTCAAAATGTAATAGTAACAATGTATTTAAGCGAAATCAATTTCAAAAGTGTAAAAATAGTAAATTAATGAACTAAAATAGAATGAGTTTTTCAGGCGATGATAGGCTGTATTCTTAAAGGCGAATGTGTTTTTTTTTTTTTCTTTTTTTTTTGTTATTATATAAAAAAAAGAAACTTTATACATATATTTGTTTAATGTCTCATAATTTATTTCCAATTTTTAGAATTTTATTTAATGTTTTAAAAGTAATATTTTTTTTATTCTTTATTTTCCAATAGAGACTTTGTTTATTTACTTCCTATTTAATAGAATAAGAATTTATTTAAGTCAGAACACGACATATATTTACTTTGATAATCTTTATTTTTTTTTTTTTTTTTTTTTTTATTTTATTCTTTATAAAGCAAAAAAAAAAATATTCCAAAAATTGTTTCATGTAATTGACTGATGAAACTTTATCCTAAAAAATGGTTTTCTGTTTATCTTCTACATTCTCTGAAAGTCACTACATTCCAAAGGAAACATGAGAAATAGCAATTGTTCTTCAATACCATTTCTTGAAATTATATTTTGAAAGGGATTAATAAAAAAGCAATATTTCACCAGAAAATATCAAGATGTTTTTATTTTTAAAAATATCTTCCATGTAATTCTTTGGTATTTCTTAAAACCCAGAGAAAACAGTTTTAGTATTTAGCCAATTCGTCCTCATTCGGGAAAACAAAATTAAAATAGTTAATTATTTAGATAATTAACGCAAACAAAAATTCCAAGAGATTTAATAAACTTTTCGTTTTGTAGCTGTTGTTGTGAAAGATCATAGAAATCAAAACATTCTAATAGGAATGCTATTAAATTCTGATTCTACGACTAATTGAATCTATAGAAGAAAGAAGAAATATGAAAAACAATTTTTAAAATTAAAAAAAAAAAAAAACTTGGATATTACTCGATTTTCTAAAGTTCAAGGTAAGAAGCAAAAGATTATTAGTTATTTGATATCTTTTTTTAACAAATATATTTTTCTATTGAAAATGCATAGGCCTAATTACAAGTCTATTACTAATATTAATTGACAATTTGATACGTTTTTACTACTTTGAAACGACGAAACATTCGTAGATTATAATAACTGCTTTAAATAAGGTTATTACTTTGTTATTACTGTAGTTACTCCTTATTTTTCTTTTTTTCTTTTCAAGATTGAGGTTTTAGAAGCAAAATTAAAATTTAGGCAAATACCAATTATTTCGTTTTTTATTATTTGATTATTTAGTAATACTGTTTGTGTTTTTAAGTTAAACAGTGAAGCATTATAACTAAATATGTTGGCTATTGTCACTCAGGCCTTGGTCAATTAGTCATGATGGCTAAAGAATGCTGTTATCGTTGGATGGCTATCCTGCAGGTACCGTCTATCCTGCAGGTACCCTCTAGGAAGTGGCAGTCATGAAAGGGAAACACTGAAGAAGAGAGAAACATCCAAGCCCTACGCCGGGATTTGAACCTGGCGATTGCCTTCATCATCCGAACCGAATCATCATAATAAAAATAGTAATACTAAACAACGACGAAAAATAAATGAAAGACGCCTATTTGGAAAGATGCTTTTCCTTCATAATTATTACGTGGAAATCAATGATACCCAATCACAGCCAATTGTTTTCGAGATGAATGTTCGGTACATAGACTAAGAAAAATAAAATAGTTGAAACTATTTATTTTCTGGTTTAGTGAATTCACTTTTTTATGCACAAATGAATTTTATAAGATGTATTGAATTATAAAATCAATAAAAACAAAAATTGCTAACTCTAACAAACCTACTGAAATCTAATCTTAGCAAAAGGATTAAGATTTTAAACAGTAAAACCTATTGACATAAGACAATTCCTTACAATTTAATGAAATTTATTTGTGCAGATAAATGACTTTGATCTCACAATAATCTGGGAATGCCACAATAAATCTAAATTTGAAATTCATGAGAATTAATATAGAATTCATTTCAATCAGATTTTGTATTTTTAGTATGGTTTTATTAATCCCATTTATAACGAGGGAGGAATATTATACAAATATTAGAAATTTATTTCAGGGATTTTGAAAAAGGCATTGTGAAATTCAAAACTATCCAAGGAAGTAAGAACAAGGAGAGAACATACGTTTTATATCAGATTTAATGCCCTTTCGTGAGATGAAAATACTGATGAAGTACTTTAAAAATATACCGTGCTTTGGGGTCCAACAACCTATCGTTTTCGAGGTATTAAATGTTTTTAGAGTGTTTTTCCCATGTTAGTTTAATAGTTTCCGGTGTCACCTGAAAGAAGTTCAGTGTCGGCGCAGTGTGTTGGCCACTCGGGAGCAGAAGTTTTTTCTTTCTGTTTCTTTTCTTTTTTTAACTACCTTTCTTTTATCTTAATGCAGTTCTGTTATTATTATTTTTATTTTTTTTTTCCTTTTTCCCCCTCCTTTATGCTTCTGCTTCTTTATTTTTATTTTGTTTTTTTTTTTTTTTTTTAGGCAGAAATAAAAATAAAATTAAAATATAAAACTCTTATTTTTTTTTATTATTTTTTTATTTAAATTAAGTTTTAATTTAGAAAATAAAACTTACGTAAGGATTTAAAGGTTTTAAATTAAACCCAATTGTAACTTTCAATTTTAGGATTAAATTTTGTTTCATTAAAATCGTACGGCAGCGCATCAAATCTACTGAAAAGAATCATTTACATAAAAATTATTATTATTATTATTATTATTATTATTATTATCGAAAAACTTTCAAACCATGGGTTTCTCCATCTAAGACAATATGGCGGGTCAAGGACCAAAGCACTTATTGCCAAGTGTAAAAAAAAAAAAAAAAAGTATGGAAGAATAGTTAGGGATGTGTGCTTGTGTCCATAAATTTCCTAACTATATGTGTTGTGTTGAGTACCACAGCCTTCTGGAGTTGTGCTTAAGTGTTTTTATGAAGTCCTAGTGTGCTGAGGCTGTGGTGCAATGTGTGAGGCACCAGACCAGTGGCGGACAGGACGATGGGTACAACACGTATTCGGTCCTGCCTCCACTGCTTCTGGAGCTCGTATGCTAGGTCTGTATATTTACTTATCTTGTCTGCGTGAGTTTTCTGCATGTTCTTGCTGATAGGCACTGCAATATCAATGAGATAGGTCTGTTTGTTGACCTTATCAACAAGTGTGATGTCAGGTCTGTTGTGATATATAGTTTTGTCTGTGTGAATGGGGCGGTCCCA
>JAFIDM010002131.1:3550717-3563524 GCA_023159025.1 Thereuonema tuberculata
GATTTGGTCCTGTACCGCGATCATGAACCCTTCAGTCTCCCCAAACAGCTCACCATTCGTCAGCCATCTGTTCGACGCTTCCATGTCGACATGAGGCTGATTGAGTTCGTGGCGATTTCTGCCATGGAGTTCCTTACGAGCCCATGATTCATGCAGCTGCTGTGTGTAGGTGTCGGGGGTGGTGAGTGTTAGAGAAGGGTTTGCGAGGTCCAGGGGTGTGAGGTGTATGTCAGCCTTGTCAATGGCTGAGTGAAGTGAGGAGTGTTGTGCTCTTTGGTGGAAGTGTTCCCTAAGTGTGTGTACTTGGTTTTAGTGTAGGATGAATAGATTGATGAGTCCTCAGCCTCCCTCCTTGCGGGGAAGAGTCATCCTTTCCGTAGCGGACTTGGGGTGGTGAATGTTGTGTTTCGTGAATGTAGTGCGTGTTGTGCGTTGTAGTGCTTCGAGTTCAGTATTTCTCCATGGAATTATGCTGAACGAATATGTTAGTGTGGGGACGGCAAAAGTGTTGATGGCTTTAATTTTATTTCTGGCGTTGAGTTGTGTTTTGAGGATGTTGTGAACACGAGCGCGGTATGTTTTCTTGAGTACGTTTTTGATGTTTGCGTTGTCAATGACGCGCGCTTGCTGGAAGCCCAGGTACTTGTAGGTCTCTCACTCTTCCATGGATTGGATGGCCAACCCATGGTCCAGTTCAAAACCCTCCAAATCCGTAGTCTTCCCGCGTGTTATATGTAGCTTGCGGCATTTGTCAATTCCAAATTCCATCCCAATGTCTTTGGTGAACTGTGTAGTGACTTGTAGTAAATTGGTAAGTTGTGCGTTGTTTGTGGCGTAGAGTTAAATATCATCCATTTAGAGTAAGTATGTGATTTTGTATGGTGTCAGAGTGTTATTATTATTATTATTATTATAAAAATTATTTGTGTTAATTGTAAATTTCAAATAATAAGCTTTATTACTTCCAATGCTAATAAAAAAGAAACGCTGTATCGTTATTGGAAAAGGAGAATATTAGAAAGAAAAAATGGAAAAGTCATAAGTTTTTCTTCTAAAATTTAATAGTTAGAAAAAGTAGAAATGCCAAGTTTGAGGATAACTTAGAAATTTATGTTATAATTGGTAAAAGTAAATTTTTACTAATTATTAGAACTTGCAGTCAAAAATAACACATCATAATAACAAGCTGTCAAAATAACATTCATTAATGTGTTGTATTAATATAATATTTTAAATATCTATCTATTTATTTCTTTTATTTCTTTTCAGGATCATGGCGCTTCCTTTGATTATCCGAAAGCGATCATATTTGTTGTTATTGATAATTTTTCCTTTAATTTCGACCAAGAACCACATTTTTTCTTCATCAAACCAAACAAACGAAATATCGAAGAGTTCAACAAATCCTGAAATTCAAGTTTCATCTGAAAATGTTGTATTAGGAAGTATTTTTACACCTCTTATGCAAAAATGTCCTGTTGGTACAGAATTTGATCGAACTGCAAAGAAATGTCGGCGGATAATAATTGACTATCCCTAATTGACTAAAAACTTTATATCCTAAAGAGGTTTCTTTTCTGGAAAAAGAAAATAAGAACTCCAAACATGCTTTAGAAAAGTCGATTCAGACACTTCCTTATGTTTATTACAGTGATTCATCTGACAATGGAATCTAATGGATAATTGCAGAACTCATTGACTGAAACTTCTTCTCTTTATCTTACAAACCTTATTAGAACAGTCATTGGAAACTTGTTTGGTCTGAGATCAAGGAATTTTATCAGCATCAGTTGCAAGACATATTTTGCAATTGTTGAGTTCGCAATTGTGTCAAATATCCCTTAAGGAAAGTGAATAACTTGCTGCAAACTGAAATTACTTATAAGTTTGTTTAATACTTATTTAAATAAAAATCAAGATGGAGTTTAACTAGAAACTTTAAACAATCAGAGATACTTTAAATCTTTATAAGGGGCAGATTTATGATTCGGAAGGACAAAGTAATGAACATATTCTAGCCAATTAGGGCCCTAATCAGCGAAGTGTAGTCTGCTTGTCTATAATCCTTCAATTGAACTCTACTTTTAAATAAAAATTTTGTAAACACATTGTTGTTATTAGCTCACTTTCTAATTTGTCCATTGATTGCAAATCTGAAGGTTCAAAATAAAATAATAATAATAAAAAAAAATGTTTATCAGAGTAAACAATACTGTTTTAAACGAAGACGAAAAAAAAATCTTTTTTCATTTTTTTCCCCTCTATTTATTTGACGTGAGGTAATTAATAATTAATTTCGTGATTGGTTAACTAATTATTTCTCGATTAACAAGTTAATTAAAAGAAAAACACTAGTGAATTTTGAAATATTTATGAAAAAGAAATTTAATGTGCAGGAAATCAATAAGAAATAGAAATCAAATACTATACAGAGCGAAAGTGACTTCCCTTTAATTTTCATGCCTTCCTGGATTTATCATCGAAGAGGGTGGATCGGGCTGATGAGTCCCTAAAAAAGGACGAAACAGCCGTTCCTGATTCCCTCTGATGATAAACCCAAGGGCGGGAAGGTTAATTTAGGTGCAGTATTTGATTTCTATTTCTTATGAAATATTTAATTTAAACTTGATTTAATCTTGACAGCTGGTATTTTATAATCAGTACCTCAAATGAACGTGGGCCCGGTAGCCGAGTGGGTAAGGGCGCTTGGCTGCGGGTTGGAGGTGACGGGTTCGATTCCCGGCCTCGGTGGAGGACGGGAATTTTTCCACGCTTCTTTCTCCTCCAAACGGGCCCTAGGGTCTACCCAGCCCTCTATAGAATGGGTACCGGGTTTCTTTCCCGGGAGTTAAAGGCTGGCGAGCGACGGGCCTACCCCCCGTCCTCAACTTTGTCCCGTAGTTCTGAACACTGGAGCCTACCCTCCAGTTGCATTGCGCGGTCCTCTGGGCCTGATCGCAACTTTAACCTCAAATGAACACAGTAATAGTAATCCTAAGAATCTTTGATTTTTTTCCTTCAATTACTGACTCATTTGATCAGGAATCGAACATCTTATGTACCTGAACAGTTTTAACAATATTTTTTAATTGAAATAAATGAAAGAAAATCACATTTTTATCCTTGCTCAGTATTTTTGTTTAATTTAATTCCAATAATTAATGTTATTAAGAATTGAATTCTTAATTACAAATAATTTTTTTTGAGAAGCAATTAATGATGTATTAATTAATTTATTTTAACTTAATTGTATTGCTTTCATAATTGTATTGCAGTATCCAAAAAAGGATTTGATAGCTACAGTGTCATTAATTTAAAACAAACGAAAAGAAAGAGCTTGTGTTTGATTGTTTTAATGTCAGAATAATAAAATAATATTTTAAGCAATATTTTAAGTTATAAAATTTAAGTAAGTGTCGATTAAATTATTTTGTTATTTCATTGAATAGTAAATTTTATTTTGATTTCTTTCAGTAAAAAAAAAATAAGAAATTGTACATGGATAAAATGTTGAATGAAATCTTCGTTTCAGTGCAAATATATTGCTTATTGCTTTGTAAATATAATTTTTTACTATTATTATTATCATTATTAAGGGGTTAAATGATTTTTGATCATAGTTAAATTTTCATTGGAAGTTTGGAGATGTTTCATGAAAAGGACCATTGACATAATTTGTACATAAAGACAAAAAATAAAAATTGTTAATTTTTTTATAAAATGTTTGTGCTTATTTGAAATTTAAATATGTGTATTTTATTCACATATTTCTATATACTATATCTATTTACTTATTTCAATGAAGATTGAAATTTCAGTCAAGACGACCATTAACAAGGAGAGGGCACAGCCTGTATATCGTCAAAATCAATGCCATTTTGTGAGATTGAAGTATGCATCGAGTACGTTCCGGAGTCAACATTCAACCAATTTTGAGATATTTGACATTGTTTTCATCAATTTTTGAGTATTAACTTTTTAATTTCCTGTTGTCAGATTTCAAAGTGTTCTTGTGGCTCGATGCATAAGGCGTCGGACTGGAGATCTAAGAAGTCAGAATTCGATTCTGACCCTGCTTAGAATGGTGGCTTGCAAATGCAAGAAAGAGTGCTTAGAGTCGTGAACTTGCAGAAGGGCATGGCTCAAGTGCTCTATCCTATGCTCCTTTTGCCACGGGCGAAGTTGCACAAAAGTTACCCCTATCGTCCTGGACGAGGAGGACGAGGATGTGGACGACCCAACACCATACGACGACCCACCTCCACCACCAGAAAACGTCGTCCATCCTCCCCCTCCCTCCCTCCCTCCACTGATCCACACTGGATGAGACCCGGCCCTTCCAAAAGGGTCGAAGTTCTAAACTACTGCGGTGTTTATGCTTGACTGTGTACATAGTATTTTATAGTTTCCATTTATGTTTATGTTGTTTATTTTATGTTTACACTTATTTGTTTAGTATACGTTTTATGAAGTCATATGTTTCACCTATACTGTGAAATTCACATTATTGCACGTTGTTTTGCATACCAACATTATTCAGTACAATGTTTTCATCTTCGGATTTCATAAAATACGATGTTTTACTATTTTTTCGTTTTTGAGGCAACTATGAGACCTAGAGGCACCATTTTTGGAATCAAATTGAAGCTAATTCCTCTCTCATGACTTTTCTTTAGGACGATTAGTTTAGCCAGTACTTGTCTTGGAATATGACCTTACCGATAAATTTTCACTTTTTGGAAAAACTCGCCCATCTTTGACTGGCTGTATCGCATCAACCAATAGACCTAAGAAGCTCGGATTGGGCTCAAATTGTCGCAAATTTAAATTGCTTTACAAAAGTATAGAGTAAAAATACCCGATAAACGTTTTCTTACGGTAGATTTTTCGAAAAAACTGAAACAAGTGCCAGAATTTCACAGTTTTTCGAATACCACGGGAGTAGCGCAAGGTTTTCAGGGTTGCAAACTTGGGTGTAAACTACTCTCAGGGGTACTAACAATATATAAAAAAATCGTAGATACATGCGCGTTTGCGATGTTTGATGGTTTTACTGATTGGCCTAATTCCATAATTGTTATTTATGTAAGGATATGTTAATTTTATATGGCTTTCAGATCTTCAGTTATAGTTTTGTATAATGTTATCCTTTATTTTCAATATGTGATAGTAATTTTTCAATATAATATTACATTATAATTTTTGATTTGGAAATAAAATACCATATTTATTCAACATAAAGCATCTTTTTGTTTTGTCCTTCCAAATTTTTTTAGTGAATATAAGTTTTAGAACCTTAATTTGAAGAATTTTTAAGCTTTCAAGATGTATGTCATTTGCACTTGCCCATATATTAATACTATAATTTAATAAGGAATCAAACAAAGCATACTAAATAAGTATTTTTGTTTTTAGACAGGTGCGTAGGCTTCATTTTTGAACACTAAATTCATTTCAGCGCACGTTAAATTATCTTGAAATTAAAAAAATATATATTGTTGAGTTTAATTTTTTATGTAAAATAGATATTTGAGAATTCCAAGTAAAAAGATTGTTTACTTTTTACTTGGAAATATTTAGGTATACCCTAAATATTTAAATTCATTTACCGAATTAATAATTGAACATGAATTACAGTGATTTGTACCTTTATGTAGACATGGATGTGAGTGGTAATATATTTTAGGGAAAAAATTTGTTAGTTGTTTTTGGATCTTATTAGCATACTCTTTGTTTTTTTCTTTATTTATTACAAGTTTATTGTCATGCATCCATTTTTGTATTATGATAAAATCTTCTTGGACATTATTATTTGCAATTTCAGGATTTGCGTTTACAGAATAAATTATAAAGAAGGTTTAACGTGCATTGATGTAATATGAAAAGGGAAGAAAAATCTATAAAATGCACAAATTCGTTAGAATTGTTTGCGTTTAACGCATTGAGCCATTATCAAAAGCAATCTGGGACAGCTGTTTCGTCCTTATTAGGACTCATCAGCCAGATTTAGCTTTTGATAATGGAACTCGGAATGCGTCGGTACCTATGATTCCGTCTCCCGCTCCCGGAAGTGGAACCTGGTTGAAAGCAAACAACTAAAGAAAAATCGCTGTAACCAGTACAGGAAAATGTACTGTACTCAATGCGTTAAAAGCAAACAATTCTAACGAATTTGTGCATTTTATAGATTTTTCTTCCCTTTTCATATTATATCAATGCACGTTAAACCTTCTTTATTATTAAGTTTTCGACTTTTCGTTAGGTCTTATGCCTTTATTAAATGCCTTTCGAGCTCAGCGCAATTTTCCTGTACAGGTTGCAGGAAAATATACAGGTTACAGCGATTTTTCTTTAGTTGTTTGCTTTCAACCAGGTTCCACTTCCGAGAGCGGGAGACGGAATCATAGGTACCGACGCATTCCGAGCTCCATTATCAAAGCTTAATCTGGCTGATGAGTCCTAATAAGGACGAAACAGCTGTCCCAGATTGCTTTTGATAATGGCTCAATGCGTTAAAAGCAAACAATTCTAACGAATTTGTGCATTTTATAGAATAAATTATGATGTCATCCGCATATATGTAAATATTATAATTTTTTATTAGTAAGAATAAGTCATTTATATAAAGAATAAAAAGCAGTAATAATAATAATAATAATAATAATAATAATTGTACCCATCGTCCTGTCCGCCACTGGTCTGGTGCCTCACACATTGCACCACAGCCTCAGCACACTACGACTTCATAAAAACACTTATGCACAACTCCAGAAGGCTGTGATACAAAATACAACACGCATAGTTAGGAAATTTATGGACACAACCATACATCCCTAACCATTCTTCCACACCTTTTTTTTTTTTTAATACTTGGCAATATGTGCTTTGCTGGGAAAACCCATGGTTTGAAACTTTTAAGATATAATAATAAAAAGAAATTGAGGAAATATGTAAAAGATAATCAGTTTATATATATTTAGTCTTTTACGTAGTTGTCTGTTTATATTATCTGTGTGTAAATATATACACAGATGTAGAATAAATTTAAGTTCCGATTAAATAATCTTAATTATAGTTAGAGACATTGAAGACAGAGACATATTGTCTGGCCACATGAGAAAACAAAGCAGAAAACGAACAAATATTGAATGGTGGTGGAAAATGAAAAATGAACATGCTGAAGCCATGGTTCCAGGATGAATGAAATTTTATTCACACGTTCTTTAGATCGTACTCTGTACATGATCATGCTCACCGGATAATACGCCTATATACAGAGGTTATAATGTTTTAAAAGACCATATCAGTATCCTGTGTAACCTCCTTGAGCAGCGATGCAGATCTGCACTCTCGCATGGAAATGATGGATTGAGGTTACGAATGTCATCCTGGGGAATGGAAGTCCACCCAGTTGGTGCATGCAGTTGGTGAAGATTTGTTGCCGGTGTTGCAGACCTGGCCAGACGCCGCGCCGTCCAATCGAGTCCCACACATGCTCTACGGCGGACAGGTCTGGTTTCACGAGCGGTGTGTGGGCGGGCATTGCATGTTGGAAGACCACATCTCCCTGAGGTTGCAGGAATGGCAGCAGAATGGATGCTCTGGATGCACTCTACACTTCTCAATGTTCCCTGTAGGACAACCACGTACGAACGGTCATTGTAGGCTATGGCTCCCCACACCATGATGCCAGGCGTTGATCCTGTGTGTCGCTGTCTTATACACTGTGGCAGGTATCGCTGACCTGATGAAGCCACAAGCACAAACGACCATCCAGCGCCGTTCATCCCTCCAGGTACTTCTTTCGCGACACCACTGGAGGCGGCCTGCACGGTAATGAGAGGAAGTCTGGCGAGAGGTACCCATGATCGCAGCCAAGCTTCCAGCAAACGGTTGCAGATGATCCTAGCTGACTGGTCCCGCTCTGATGCGTGCAATCGTATGCCGCTACCGTCCGGAATCAGGCTCACTCGGATCACCTACGCCAACACTGATGCACAGAGGATACTTCACATCCAACGTGTTGAGCGATTTTCCGGAATGACTACCTGGCCTCCCGCAGACGCACAATACGATCTCGCTCAAGCACCCTTACACAAACTGCGTTTGTCTACGCAGTCCTGGCATGTCTACAATGTTCACCACCACTTTTGCCGCACAGTACAGTGCTGGAAACAGCCGACTATCGATCGTAAGGACTTCCGTGATTTTACATTGATAAAATAAACACAATCTGTATAGTTATCTTGATATTATAAACACTGAATTGCTTTCACTATTTACACTTTCGGAGCATACTAAGTCCTGGCAATTTTTTGTCCGCTTAATGAAAGATTACCGCTCATATTTCCATTGTCACTTTAGGCGGGCTCTTGAAGGTTCAGATCGATAGGCTCACTGTTTATTTACTTCGGGTATTGAGCAGATTAGTTGAACAGGTGTAGATTGTTCATTTATCAGATAGGGCGTCATTCGGGCGATGTGAACTATCTATGGGCTGGCTTTAGAGATGGAACACTAAAGCGGCAATAACTTCATTAGTAACGGGTGATGTTTGTCGCAGTAAAGTAAATGGACCGAACCAAGAACAAAAGGAGATTTCGGGAAGTCCAATCTTGCAGGTGGGGATGTGAACCCATAGTGGTTGGCAGTCCGTGTAGTTGACTAATCAGTAGTAAGATTTTCTGTTGGCTTCTTGAGCTGATTCGATGTTTATTTTGGCTAACTTAATGGTCTCTTCGAGGATTGACATCCACAGGGGATGTCTTGGATGGATCGTCTGTAACAGTCGTAGCATCTCTTGTACTGTGGCGGAAATAAATTGTGGTCCACGGTCTGATAGCAGAATGCAAGGAGTGTTTGAGCAGAATTTCTTACGTGAAAAACTTCGCTATTTTCGTTGCATTACAGAATATGTTATAAAATGTAAAGGACACAAGTGCCAGTACATAGGAGAAACGGGTAGGTAGGAGAAACCCGTGTGAAGGAACAACTTAGAGCGATTTTTTGCGACATGAATTATTCTACAGCTTCACATATTCATTCCACAGGGCGTGTATTAGACCTGAAAAATCCAAAAATCCTTGTCAGAGTTGAAGATGCTTATCTGAGGAAGGGAGTGGATTCGGTGTATATTCTGATGGACAATAACGATTACAACGGTAACATCTCCATACAGACAATGACCCACTACGACATTACGTAATAACTATAAGTTATTTTTTTTTTCTTTTTCTTTTTTTTTCCCTCCCTTAAATTGCAAGTCTATCTTCCTCAAATGGAATCATCTATTATAAGGAACCTTGAACCTACCTGCCCTTCGAACAGTTACGCCCAGCAATACGTAATGGCTGGCACTGTTACGCTGAAGATGGTATTTGCATAGCAGCTCATGATTGGTGGGAATCTCACTTACGCCTGTAACATTAGAACTTTTGAGTTCTTATCCTTCTTATCCTAAGCGAAATCCTTAGATTTTTAGTGTTCACCTCCTTTTATTACGTGTGTTATTATTTTTTTACTTTTTAATGAAACTTTTTTAGTTATGTTTAACTCATTTTTTAACTTTTTTAATTTTTAACTCATTTTTAATATTATTATCTTTTCAAATCTAGATACCAAATAAAAATATAGGTTGGTATACGTTCATCCTCATTAAGACCAAGATGGCCCATTTGTAAGGCTCCCAATAGTTTAGTGCCTCATCGCTCAGCCGCCTACACCCTAAGAAAGAAATCCCATTTCCATTCTACAGAAGGTTGGATGGACCTGCATTCAGCGAGGAAAAATCCTCGATCTCCGCCGGTCTTGAACCCGGTTCCTCCATCCCGCAGTCAAGCATTTTACCACTTGGTTACTGGGTTCAATAATAAATATACAAATTATTAATAAAAGAAAAAGACAAAAAAAAAAAACCCTTTTATATCACAAATAATATTTTACATTATTTGTACGCAATTATTAGTGACAGAAACATTTTTTAATTCTGTAATTATTTTAATTAAGATAATGTATTTCAACATATATTTCCACAATCTTTCGTAATAATATATTTCTTCAGGAATTAACTTTTCAGTAAAAGAAGATAAAAAAAAAATTCTGAAAAAAATTCTTCTAAAATTTAAAATTTTTTGGAAACTAATGAAATTCGTTTGAAATTTAAAACTTTTCTTTTCTCTTTTCTGAAGAAATTGAAACATTTCTTTCTTGAAATTAAGGAAGACATTATAAAAGTATTTGGTTAATTATTTATTTTAGTATTTGTATTAAAATAGCTGATAAAGGCAATAAACAAAGTCTGACTTGAAGAAGTATTGAAAGATATTTTATGATTATGTTACAAATCCTGCATTTCTTAAGAATAAACAACATATCATGGTTCAATATTTAAACCCAAGATATTTTTCTTAATAATAATAATATAGTAGTAGCTTTTTAAGAGATGCTTCAATAGTTAAACTCATCTCAGAAAATGCTGTTGATAATGATCAACACGAAATTGTTAAATTAAGTCTTCCCATTTCTTGTTAGTATTGTGAAAGCATTCTTCCCAAAACAGAAAAAGTTTAGCTGATTTCATATCGATACTGATTAAAAATTGAAATTTCTTAATTTACAACAATACCGATCTTTTCATTCACGATGCTTGACGTTTCAAATTCCAGAAAACTCCTATCTGATGAACGATCCATTGAGGATTTTTGACAAAGATTCTTTATCAAAGATTTATCAGAAGCGCTTTTAAATATCTTTTAAAAAGGAAAGCAAAAGAATTTCCAATGGTACTTTCGGTTTCTACGACAGACGCTTTGATCCAAGGCAGTTTTCTTTTCAAATGAGAAATTTCTGAATTTCACTAATTCTAAGTTATTACCTACTTCTATATCGTATATTTATGCATTCAAACATGAAAGATGTAATAATCAATGCATGAACTTAGTTTATCTCATTTTTCATTGGGTTGATTTAAAGAAACCCTATTATTACCATCAATATCTTTAGCATTTAAGGAATGCAAACATTTTTTAAAAGTCAATTTAATATCACTAATAAAAATCATTAACATAGAAAAAAAATATTTATTATAAATACTAGAAAACAGTGAAAGGCAGTAAAATAGGTTTCAGTCTTTTAATAATTTAGTACAATTAAAATAAAATCATGAATTAAGTTTATGCAAACTATGAAATATATAAACAATTCTTGTAGAAGAACAAATGTACAAGGCAGGCAATGATTCACAATAAATCCTCTCCAAAACATCCTTTTTTTTTTGTTTTAAATAAAGATCCAAATTTAGAATAAAAATATTGGAGATTGTTCTAAATGTTATAGATCATTTTGTTTGGCAATTCAAATATTATAAGTAATTCTCTTTAAAAATTAAATAAACACTAATAATTGCAGTAAAGATCCAAAAATTGAAATTCTTCTTACATACCGCCTTCTTCTTTCAAAATATGAACTCTACATTTAAATTTTTGATGACAAAATTATATTGTTATTACAAAGTCTCCCTCGTTTCTTTAGAAATCTGGAAAAAAATATTCGAAAAAAATATTTAAAGGAAGAGTTTAATGTATAAGATTACTAATAATTGAAAATTCGAAGTGAATACCTATTAAATTAAAGGAAATTATGTTTTGATAAATTCAATTTTTTCCAACTGGAAACTGTTGGAATTGTTTCAATTTTTCCAACTATTAAGTTTTTTGAGATTAATCTTAACGTATTTGACAAGAGGACTCGTTGAAATTTCTCGATGTTTTATTACGTAACATTTATGTTTTATTTATTTTAATATTAATAATAGAGCTAAGTTCTGACGTGTGTTTATCTTTGATTAACCTTGAAATCAAACTTTTCAAAGTGTTATCAAATGAAATTTAAATAAACTGCAAGAGAATAAAATAAAGGTTTTCTGTTATTTTTATTTCACATATTACATTGATAAAAGGCTAAATTTTGGTTAAGTGCATATTAATTAAAACATTAAAAAAAAAAAAAAGATATAGATGTATTAAGTAAAAAACGATATTATGATGTCGCGTTCTATTTGATCACATCATAACAGAACGTATACAAAAAGGATGGAAAGATTGAGATTATTATAAATGGAACTACTTATAATTATCAACACACTCCTTATTGACTGTCTAAACTATTGTCTCTGGAGTTCTAAAGTGTTTGATCAGTCTCAATTCTTCAAACTATCTTTTTACTAATTGAGCATAAAAGCTTGGTCGAACAATGATCTGGGAAACATTTCTTTAGAAACTTGCAAATTACTCATCTACTTCGTATATTCCACTCTCCTGTCTTTGATTTTACTCTTTCAGACGATGTTTTTTTTTATGCAGAAACAGAAACTGCATAAAATGGTAGCATTAAAGTTTAGTCATTGGTTGGAAAGTACGACAAATTCTTATTAATAGCAACGAATAATTGAAAATTCTAACTTGATCAAAACTTGACCTTGTTTTTATTTTGAAGAATGGAAGAAACTATCCTCGGCTAGTTCTTTGAATTTCAATGATTTAAATAATCTTGAATCTCAATGTTAAATGAAGATCAGTCCTACAATCGTTGATCATGTTGTAATATTTAGATAAAAATCCAAGAAGAAATTAAAAGCATTACTCAAAATAACGCACAAGTTGCAGTTTGATTGTCAAGATGGAATATTTGAGACTGAAAGATATGTTTAAGCTTTTTTTTTGTGGGCATCTTATCTTTTGATACTTTGTATATATATATTTATAAGATAAACAAAACATTTTAACGTGCTGTGAAAATTTTTAAAAACGA
>JAFIDM010002131.1:3563924-3589864 GCA_023159025.1 Thereuonema tuberculata
TTTTTTGAACCTTCTGTTCCTTTTATTTATTGCCTTTTTGCCTACGAGTTGTAGGAAAAGGATTTGGGTTAGCGTCTAGCGACGTACCCTTTTATTTTCTTGCGTTTTCTTAGTTGGGAGGTCACTGTCCGATTGACGGGGGCTTTCACCAAAGGGATCTCTCCTTTCTGATTCCTTTATCGGGGAGGGCGAGGTTTGGGCTGATGAGTGCGCAGAAGCACGAAACAGCTATTCCCAATTCCCTCCCCATAAAATGAATCAGAAAGGCGATTTCCTTTTGTTTTCTTTATTCTTGTGCTGCTCTTTTCTTCGTTTTTAAAAATTTTTTTATATATATTTATACTGTAAATATAAACTGTATAAAAATTAACTGTAGTTTAAAATTAAACTGTAAACTTTATATTATACAAACTCTATTTAGTGAAAAAATTCGAAACTCTAAAACAAATAAATAACTACTAAATCATGTAGGAGCTTACTAAAATTGACATGTCGTTAGTATAATATGTTGCTACAATACTCTTAAAGAAATATTTAAAAAAAATAATACGAAAGAAGGGAAGAGAAAGATCGAGGAAAGGAAAGGAAAAATATGGTCATCATTGGAGGCTTTATATTGGTCTTAGTATAAAAAGACTTAACTATCTTAATTATTATTACTAAAGAAGATCTGTAGAATTATTTAACCTGAACATTAACCTCCATTCTGTTTCTGTGACAGGATTCGTATTAGAAGAAGTTATCTCTCAAGATAAAATGAAAACTTTCATATTCACTTTTTATTCATTGAAAATTGAAATAAATGTATTCCGTAGTCAATATAGGAATAAATTAAAGTTTTTGTCAGTATATGACGACTCGTATATATAAATTACATTAATATATCGAATTCATATTTATAATAGTTTTCTTAATGTTTAGAGTTCATCTTCAATATAAACACTATTTTACGTTCTCTGTGTCTAATTCTCTAATATATTTTTTCAGTTAATATAGAAAGTAGCCAATTTAATTTTAATTTATTAAATAGCTTTTATGAATATTTTATAAAAGTTGACTTACCCAGCAAGAATAGTAAATCTCCAAAATACTTCCAATTGCACAAGAACAGAGAATAATGAATTCCACCAAAGCAAAGGGTAAGAAAAAGGCCAATGGTTTCTTAAAGTAAGTAATTAAAATATATTTTTAAGCTAATATTAAGGTTATGTAAGAAAACTTTTAAAATATGTGCTTTTTTGTATATATTTTTAAAATTGTGCCTAATACTGGTTTACAAAGTTTAAATAACTTTCTACTTATGTTGATTTTGCAGTGGTTTATTAATAATTAGGACCTGCTGATTACAAATATCGCAACAGTTTTGTCGTAATGTCAATGGTTCGGAAGATGTAAGCAATTCATTTTATTAAAACTGTAATTGTAGTTCATTCTTAACATGTACGAAATAATCCCCAACATAAAACATTCTGTAAATTTTATTGAAATCTCTTTCCTCACCATGCATACAAGCATTATGGATACATTAACAGTGAAATCATAGTTGCAATGTACTTAAATGAGTTAAAGGAAAATACACATTGTAGGCTACATCAATGTAAAATTGATAAACTCTTGCGACCGATCCACTCTCATTAATTCAGTATTTTCGTTTTGCTAAACAGGACAATTTCAGAAACACAGAAAGCACGAGTTTTTCGTGTACCCACTTTGTAAGCGAAAAAAGAAATCCAAACATTTTGAAATCACCACATATATCCCACTGGTGATTTTCGTACTGGATTTTTTTCCATCATCAACTTCAACGTTGGTAACTCTTCTTCAAGTGTCGTAGTAAGCGGCTAGAATTGAAGGATGCTGGTTTCTGTTGTGTAAAAGAACACCTTCAGGCTACTTTTAGCCTGAACAGTTTATGAACAGGCGTCATTCTTTTGTTTTATAAAGAAAGCCAATGACATTAAACAATCCAGTTATATTGGAACAGTAGCACAACGGATCTACCGAAGCAAACCATTTGCGGTACTTCGATATTTTACAGGAAGCAAATAGAAAATCCCTCCTTTAGTCATGAAGCTGAAAGTTCAGACTTACTTTTTAATAATTGTAGTTTCTAATAAGGTCATCTAGCTCGTTCTGATTCAATAAATGAACTTCATTTTCATCCTTCTCGAAAAAACAAAACATCTGGACTATCTGACAAACTTCATTCTTCCACAAGCGTCGTTTGAAGGAAGGAAAAGACAAGCACAGTGGAGGACGGTATGTCGGCCTACTGTACCTGATATCTGTTCTTACCCTTGAAATTTTTCAAATCGACCATACAAAAGTAATAGTTATCGTGGTGGGCTGCAGGTTCCAGCAAATTCGGAGAATGGCAAATGACATGTTTTCTCTGCTACCACGCAGCCATTGTTCCACTGTCAGCCCTGCAGTTACCATAAGACAAATAAGCAGTCCACGCCTTGTGAAGGTCACCAACGGCCATTTCAACGTAAGCTTTGTATGCCTCAAAAGATTTTATTCAAGAATCAATGGTGTGTTTAACTTGCTTTGGCCCAATATAATATCCACATACACAGCAAAACGAGTCTGCCAGTAATTTGCACTTACGCATAGTTTGATATACTTTTCTTAAAGCTTCACAAGATGAAAGTAAATCAACTTTCAAATACAAACATACAACTGTAAAGACAAAGAGCAATCAGGTGTTTACATACAAAAACTGGGCTGCCATCTATCGTATGTCACAGTAAAGACATACACCTTCTTCTGGCTATCCAGTACAAGGAGAAACAAAAGCATATCTCCCAAAAGATTGACACTACTACAAAATCTGTGCCTGATTCGTGTTCAGGGATCGACATCTATAAGAATTCATCATAAAAAACAAATTTTGTTTACCAGTGTAGTTGAAAAATATATAAAAAAATATTAAATAATTATAATTTAAGAAATTTTAGGGAATAGCTTTCTAAATTATTATGGAATTAACTAACAATCCATATTTTTTTAACGAATTTCCAAAGGACATTGAAAACAAATACCGATCAGTAGCCAATCTCTGGTAATGAGAATCTCATCATAAATTGAACCAATATCAAAGTAATAGGAAAGATCATGGGAAGATGTATATTCATGCGTAATGCGAAGATTCAAACATTTCATTATGGAGGTAGTGCTTCAATCATGTCAATCTTACTTAATATAGAAGATCTTTCCAATGATTCAAAACAAATTGTAAATTTTGAAATCATGCATTAGTATTAAAAATTTTATTCGCCTTCAAACAAAACTTTCAAGTTTATAAACGATTATTTGTTTTATCAAAAAAGATTCAAGTATTAGATTATTTTAAAACAAATCATATGCCTTTTTTTTTCATTGGATCTTTCAATTTAAACATAAATGTTCAGACATAAGGTAGAGATGTTCCACTATTTTCATAACAATCAAAAAGATATTCAAGATTATTGTTCAAAATTGATTTCGAGTTGTTTTATATCTTTAGCTACACATAGATTGGTGATAAAATTAGTTAGTTCAAGCAACTTTTATTTGAAGTTATTTTTTTTCAAATTCTTAGTTTAATAATAATTAATACCTATAACTATATCTCAACTTTAAATTATCTCAACTTTAAATTAACTTTAAAAAAAACTAGTAAGTTTAAAATAAAAATGTGTTTAAAAACTTTTGCATGTATATTTATTAAATATTTATTTATTAAATATTCCTTTACTAATGGAAAAGTTATTTTCTGTCATAATAAATTTATGAGTTAATATTAAATTCAAAGAGGAACAAGAATAGAAGCCAGTTCCTTTTAATTTACTAAACAGACCAAAAATTTAAATTAATATTTTGTTTTTATTCTTAAGATTAAAATGTATATAAAGTATTATTATTATTATTATTATATACCTTACAATAATAAATAAATAAATAATAGTCAATATAAAAGAGATTGACCTACTGTCTAATGAATTCTTCCATTCTCTTTTAATCAAAATTAATTATTTAAGTTTTGTTAAGAACATATATATGTAAATGTAAATATATTTATATATATATATATATATATATATATATATATATATATATATATATATAATGTGTGTGTGATACTTTTTATATAAAGTATCTCTCTCTCTTTTTTTTGTTTTACACAATAACTCTTAAACAATTGTTTAAGATTAAAAATTGATTAAAACAATCTTCTCAATGATTGTTAAAAATTTGTAAAAATTATTAATTTTCAATATTCAAAGCAAATTATGATATTTTTTTTTTGATTTGAGGCAAGATCATAAACACGATACAGTACCATGATACAACAAATGAATTGAAAAGTCAAATGTTTTTTAATCATACAAGAAAAAAAATCAAATATCTGAAGATAGTATTTAAATTCAAATCTTACATTATTAAAAAAGGTATTCGAAGACTAGTAAACAGTTTGGAATGAAAAATTGAAATAACACAATTCCAAACAGATAAAATTATATGTAATTACATATTCAAAATTTTAATGAAGTTACATAATAAAGCTGGTCTTCATTGAATAGTTGAACTTCTAGTTTTTTTCCTTATAATATTTTCTTTCTACTCATCCTCACTTAGACTTATATTCAATACTTTTGAGCATCATTTTGTAGATAATTCAAAATGGCTGAAAAGTTTTGAAAGTTAAAAGATTTTTTAGATATTTTGCATGAATATACATTACATTTCATGGGTTCAATGCCCGATAGTGGTCAGGGATTTTTCCGGAGTTATTTCTCCTCCAGACTAACCTTAGGATTCATCTGTCGAATGGGTACCGAGTTTCTTACTCGCGGGTGAGCGTCGGACTGACCATCCGACCTCTACTAATCCCCTTTGTCGAGGATCGCTGAGAGCGTAAACCTCTCGCGCATCCCAAGGCCTGCATGGCCTGTTGCGGTACAGTTTGACTTTATAAATTAATTTAGTTACAAACCAATATAAAAAAAAAATCCTATATTTTTTTTTTTTTATTAACAGAATTAATTTTAAGTTTATGTCTATTTGTGGCAAGAATTGAAACTTAGATCATATTGGAAAATTACCTGCTTTGGGCATTTTAAAAATAATAACAAAAACACGCTGAACATGAATGCAGAGAATGCAAGAACTAATGGAAAGCGATTTTCTGAAAATAAATTACAAATGTTAATCAATTATTTTGGAAGGAAGAAGAGGTAATGTATTTTTCAAATTTCATAGATTATAAGAATTGTTACGATTCCTTAAAGTTATTTCATGTAAACTAATTATATCGAATACTATTTTTTTTGTATTCATGAAAATATTACAATAAAGTTGAGTCTCAAGCTTGAATAAGGAAATTATATAAAGAAAAATTCATTACACTGATTTTTAAAAATGATGTTAAATTTCGAGCATTAACATTAACTCATTAATGTCGTACAACAGATCGATTTGGCTTAAGCATGCTTGAGTAGTGAAATATCTTTTTTCCTTTTTATTTCATTAGCAAACATATACATTGATAAATGATAAACAATAATAATTAGTTTTAAGTGGCTCTAGAATTTATTAAAAATTAGTGTAAGCTACCATTCTTGCAGAGAAATCTTGAATCTGTTTCTGAAAAGACCCTGTTTTAGTGACATCATTTGTTGATAACAAAATGAATTCGAAATTAAACTTAGTTAGCAATGATAAGCAACCTTATTTGGCATTGGTTATTTTGGTCAAACATTATTAAAAATCTGCCAAATTAAAGAAACAATCTTTAAGAGAGAGAAAGATCTGAAGAATTATTCGCATTCAACTGGAGAGCTGTAAAGATTGTGAATTGAAATTCCATTAACCTTTTAGCTACTTTCATAGTTTTCTTTAATTTCTTTTAATTTAATTTAATTTGTTTGGTTGGTTGATTAGTTAGATTTTATGGCGCAAAAGGCAATATTGGTAAAGCTTTAAAATAATAAAAGATAAAGGAATAAAATTAAAGTTACAACAAGATAATAGTTTACAATAAAATACAAAAAATTTAGAACGAAGCAATCATATATTTAGATTCTATTTTTCTATATCGGAATACCTCCACATATATAGAAATAGAAGAATATAGAATAAAACCATATTTGTATCTTATCCCTTCCTTATATATGATCGATTTTCGATTTTTCTGATCTTTTCTGATGGTTTATTCGATGGTTTCTGATAGTTTTAGGATCAAGTCGCGACCCACCTGCAACCTTTCCGCTACCGGTTGGGAAACGCTGATATATACAATCATTTCCTTCTGAAGATCTAACAGCCTTGCTTAGTAAGCTTTTTGTGCACAATGGCAGCAGGTTCTAGCGTTCCTATAGCCGCTGCAAGGTTTTATCCGTCTAGAAGGAGGAGGTACAGGGGATCGACAAAATAATATTAAACCCCTGTGAAACGATACAAAATCTTTATTAGTAGAGTGTTGGCCCACCCTTCGCCTGAATTACAGCTTGTATCCGACGTGGGATGGACAAATACAGGTCATGCACAATGTTCAAGGGAAAACTCAGCCATTCTCGTGCAGAGTGGTCTCTAGTTCAGAAAAAGTGGAGGAAGGTGGGAATTTCGCACGGACTGACTTCCAAAATATCCCACAAAGGTTCGATTATGTTAATATCAGGAGACTGAGGAGACCAGGCGAGATGTTCAGCTTGATATTCGTGCTCATCGAACCATGCTGGACACACCTAGCAGTGTAAATGGGGTGTTGAACAGAGGTCGTTCGCCAGGGAACATAGTCTGCCTCTTAAGATGAAGATGATCTCCCATAATGTTGGGATGATGCTGTGCTGTGAATATAAGTAGTCCCAGACCATCCCAAGATATCGTACCCCACAGGGCCCCTTCCACGCTTAACTACTGTCAAGATGAAAGGCTTCTGCGGGCGTTTTACACACATAAGCACATCCAGTGGTCTGAAATAATGTAATGGAAAATTTGTCAGACCAAATATTAAATAGTTCTATGGGTTTCTCTTCCGTCACCCTGATATTTCTCTTCGTCAAACCGAAACCACTTCACTGAGTTAGGGGATTTAACAGAGAGAGAGAGAGTGTTAACCATTTCTTCGATGTGCTGATACGATTAGTCGATGAAAATAACTTTAATTCGACTACTATATACAATATGGATGAAACTGGCTTATCTACTGTCCAGAAACGACAGAAAAATATTAGCCAAAAAAAGAAAACACCAAGTGGGGGCTATGATAAATGGAAAGAATACAACCTGCATTTGCTTGTGTGAATGTTTAAACCTCTTATGCTGATATTCAAGCACGCACGATATAATATCAATTTGAAGAAAGGTGCCCCACCCGATATAATTCGAATGCACAGAAAGCGGTTGGATAACAAACGAAGTTTCCATAACATGACTGAAGCATTTCATTCACACAGTTAAGCTACGCTAAAAAGAAAAGTTCTTCTCATACAACACTCAACTCACACAAGAACTTGCAAGATATCAACTTAGGGGCTGTCCTTAAACTATGGCACGGTTATTTTGTTATTTTCGACCCCCTCCCCCATCCATACTTTATCACAATCTTGTGAAACCCCTCTCCCTAACATTACGTCACAATATTCTCCCCCCCCCCTTCCCTAATTTACAAAAATTAAAGTATTTTTAACTGGAAGCATTTATAAAATTCAGTTCAGAACACCTATTAATTAGTTCAATGTCTGGGTCGTTTCATTGTCGTAGAATGTATATCGTTTCACTGGCTAACTGTCCTATAACAACAACAAAAAATCAATTGTGTCAGATAATATCTAGGCAATTAGTTAAGAGCGAAAAATAAAAATAAAAGTCCGAATGTATTTTAATTCTCAATGTAATCTAATATACTATTAGTAAACATATTAAATAAAGAATGAAATTTTAACGTGTGCATTTGAACTTGCGAAGTAGAAACCGACACACAAAATTTAAAAGGTTTTTACACATTAAAAAATACAGAGGGACTGGTTTCGCCTTTGCGACACCGGTCCTTCTGTATTTTTTTAATGTGCTATAACATTTTATATTTTTTTTATTTTGTGTGTTTGAATGAACATATTAAGTATTTTGTAATTTTTCCTCTATCTTAATGATTGATACTTATACATAAAAAATAAAACTTCTTTTTTATCTTTCGATAGATATTAAAATATCTAAATACAATATTAAAAATAGAATCAAAATCTAAAATTAAAACCATTTTTTTTTGATATGATGGGTAGATAAGCGAAAGTTAGATCTTAAGAGAAAATGAAAATCTGAAATTAAAATTATCTTTTTTCGTATTACAGAAACGTAATCATATAAACGAAGTTCAACGGTAGAAAGAAAATTAACATTAAAATTCTTTTTGATATCAAATAATAATAATAAGTAATCAAATAATCGTCAAAAATGAAAAAAAAGCGCTTAAGTGAAATGTAATGGGACGTCACATATTATTTGAACCCCCCCCCCGTCACACTGTCACGCTAAGGATAATCCCCCCCCCCCCGCGATATGTTTACGTAGTTTATGGACACCCCTTAACAGGAGAAACTGGAATTATAATGATGTTATTACCAGCGCATATAACGCACCGACTACAACCCCTTGATGTGTTTTTTTTTCAAACCACTCAATATTTACTTCAAACAAAGCCTGGATATCTGGTTACAAATTTACACAAAGCCTGCGATATCTGGTTACAAATATATACAAAGCCTGCGATATCTGGTTACAAATATATACAAAGACTGCGATATCTGGGATGATGCAGACGACGTCCCATCACATCCTAAATATGCTCAACAGGAGAGAGATCGGGTGATCTGGACTAGTGAAGGAAGTGTGTCGCAACCACAAAGACAACCAATGGAGAGGCGGTGCCGTGTGTGGCCAGATATTATCTTGCTGAAAAGCCCGGGTGCTGCAACAGTAAGAGCGAGATCCTGACGATGTACGGACACATTTCTTTTGGTCGTCAGGGTTCAGTTCAAAATGGGACTCATCACTGAGGACGATTCGTCCCAAATCAAAACAATTCCACGTTGATCGTGCCCGACACCACTGCAATCGCTCTTTATATATGTATATATATAACATGATGGTGCTCAGTTGCATTGCGCTGTAGCTCCGGTTATTCATTCATTGGGTGCGAATTTTTTATTATTTGCATATTCGGTCGAAAGGATTTTGCTTGTGAAGTATCATTACTATCAAATTATTTTTTCGGGGTGTGTCGTTTTTTTTTGTCAAAGAGTGTATATATATATATATCACATATATTTATTAGGTATTGTTATTTTATTGAGGTTTTCTTAAACAATAAAACTAATTATTCTTTTTTCAATTGATGTCATCCATTAAAATGTTTAAATTCATTTTGATTTATTTTAATCTTTACTTGACTGGTGACAAAACATTTTCCTATCTCAATCATTTTACTAATTATTATTCCTGATTAATCGGATGTTGTAGAAAGGACTTCAGTTAGCGATTTATTTTGCTAACTTTCCTGATTTATGTTTCTTTTGCAAAATTTCCCAGTTTTGGACAATTCAATCCTTCAGTCCATGTAGTTAAGATTAAGTTAAATGCGTTATTTTTTAGAGATTATTTACAAACCTAATACTTTAGATATTCTGAAAAGAAATGATTACCTTGACATCGATGTCTAATCTGTTTATTATGTTTACAAATCAAAATTTGGAAAACAATCCTGACCTAAAAATAAGAAAAGTAATTGATCAATTAAAATGTAGCCCAAAGGAAGTGATTTATTAAATATACATTTAGTATGATATTTTGTACAAACTTTGCTTAATAAAATAGCTTGTCACCTTATTTCCAAAATATTTATTTTCATTCGTTTTATCATTATTTTTTTTAATTCAACATACTTAAGGCTTCAATAGATAAGTTCAAGTGTTTGTTAAATTTAGAACTACTTTAAATTTATCATAAGCTTCCTTGATATTTACAAAGAAAAAAATACTTTGTCGTTTATCTTCGTTTAACTTTGGCGTCACGTTTAATGGAGTAAAGAAATTAATTTAATTTAATTAAATAATCCTATTTGTGAATCAATTCATTCTAATTGCGATTAAAGAGCTCGTAAGACAAAACATAGCATAAAAAGAATAGAATAAAATAGCTACAAACCGCAGCATAGACTGGACCCACTGCTGTTCCCATTTTGATTCCTGTAAAATATCTTATTCCATTATTTTCGAATTTCTTATGATGTCTGATCATCCATGTCTTAATACATTTCCGTTGACGTTTCATTCGCAGTCTTTTCATTATTACTTCATTAAAATCTCTGGGAAACTCAATTTGAAAATAATATCTGTTCTCTGCATCTGTTACTACTTGACATAAATTTGTATTAATTCGATTGTATTTTATTAGTTGTCAAGATGTTTTATGAACTGCCACGTTTGGCCTACAGTCATGAGTTATATTAAACATATTTTCAAATAGAATTGTTTTCCAGTCGTTTAGAAATGAATCAGTCATAACTAAATAAACTCTTGATTTGTCTAAAAACATCTGCAAAATTAATAAATTATTGCTGTTTCAATGATCATTTTTGAAGTTTACCTAAACGATGTGTTACCAGACACACAACTGACATGTGAAAATTTAAAAGATTTTTTTTTTTTATTTCGTTATCTCGTAATATAATGATAAAATTTGTCAAAAATAAAATAAAAAGAGAACACACAAACACCAAAACAAAGCATAATTACAAGGTGTGTAATTATTAAATAATTATTGAATAATAATAACACACCTTGTAATTATGCTTTGTTTTGGTGTTTGTGTGTTCTCTTTTTATTTTATTTTTGACAAACTTTGTTAAACACACGTAAAAATGGAATGAATAATGATAAAAATAATAATTTTTAGTCGTTAATTTCAAGTTTCCTTGATTCATTAAAAATTTATATTAATAATAAATTAAGCATTATAGAAATATCATTTTAATGAAATGCAGACATCTATGAGAATTTTCTTCAAAAGAAAAATGCACTAAATAATATTTAAAAAAAAGAAGATCTAAATTAAGAAAAAAGTGCTGCAGCAAATCCTACAACATTCAAAAAGAAAGAGAAACTGAAGCGGAATTGTGTCGTCATTAAATCACAAAACGATGATTGGTCGTATTCAAATCACTTGAACTTTTTTTTTCTGATTAATTTTTGCTGGTGTCCTTATCTCTCCGTTGAAGTGAGACAAGGGAAGATGAGACGAGGAAAAATAACTACTCATTTATTTGTTCAGTTTGAGAATAAAAAAAAAGATAATGAAATAATTAAGTTTTTTAATAATATTTGTGAATTTTGAATCTAGTTTTTCTTCAGTTACTGAAGTGTTAATAAAACATTCAGTGACGGAAACTTAGAAGGAAAGCACAAAGTAAAGATAAATGAATGTTCAATTTTGAAAATGATTTTTATTAAACATCAATATTCACGATTATCTTTTTTTATTTTATTTTTCAAACTTAGTTCAACTTATTGAGGAATTTATAAAATTACTCAATTTCAAAATTGTTTCCCGTACAAATTGGGTCGACACTAATGGATGCTTCTAAATGGAATCGTAACTCAATAGAGTTGGAAGGTCTCTGATTCATCAACTGCTTCAATTAGTAAAAGGTAACAACTGGTGAAGGAGGAGGAGCTACCGTTGATTCATAAACTACTCTAAACAATGACATTTATTATTATAAATGAGTTTAGCAAACTGTCATTCTGATATAAAACACGCAAAATAGTTTGAAAGGTAAATGTATTATTATTTCACAGAAAGGTTTTTAAAAAAAACAACATTTTTTTTTTAAATTTTCGTCTGAAATTTCAACTAATTCATTTCGACAATGAATACTTATTGAGTAATTTTCTAAGCTATGAATTAAACCTTTGATGGTTACATGAAAATGTCTCAATTAATAATTGAATAAGGGAAAATAGAAGTGCAAGTTAATTTTCAATGAACATTAATTTTTAAGATACTTTATTTTGTAGTCCCTGCTGGTTAATTAAACCCTCTTGTGCGCAGCAATCTTCTAAAGCTTATTATTAATATTATTTTATAACGAAGTAGTTGTTTATAGGATCTGTATCTAAACTAAATCAGCTAAGTAAAATTACTTGTTTTCTCAAAGATTCAAGGACATTGACTGGTA
Source organism: Thereuonema tuberculata (assembly GCA_023159025.1). NCBI lineage: Eukaryota > Metazoa > Arthropoda > Chilopoda > Scutigeromorpha > Scutigeridae > Thereuonema > Thereuonema tuberculata. The sequence continues at coordinate 3,576,142 of JAFIDM010002131.1, forward strand.
ATGTTTCAGTAAATAAACAATAACTTATTGAACCCTTCCCCTCTGCCAGATTTTTTATTTAAAATATGTAGATATAAAAATGTATCTTAAATAAATAATAGAAAAGAAAAAGCACCTGAACAAAAGAAGAAGAAATTGCCTTTCTGATTTTAGATTATTATTTTCAATTTTATGACAAGAAGTAAAATGTTCATCAACAGAAAAATTAACATTAACGAAAATTTGCAAGACTAATCTGCACGGAGATTAGTCTTGGCTCCACAAAGTAGAGCCAAGGAGATTGAAAAGTAATTGAGTAATTTATTTTTCATGAAAACTTTAATGATTACACAGATGTAAAGATATACATATGAAAGGGCATGTAATTGACTACTTTCTCACTAGATGGCACGCATGTGTATTGACCATATTGTTATGTAAGAGCTGCTCCAAAATGGCAGATGGGATAAACGTTCAGTGAGATCCGAAGCATTATCCGATTTCTTGTGGCAAAGGAAGGAAACTTGTGGCTGAAATTTATCGTGAAATGTTTTCAACGTATGAAGATGACTTCATAACATTTCTTTGTAATTGGTCTACAAAGTTCACAGCGGGACTCATTCAATGAAGAAGCTCATTCCACACAAACACACACAGATTCCAACAGGGAACGCAATGATTAAAGAGGATGAAACGTTTCTTTTAAATTTAATTTAAGTAATAGAAAACACTAATAAGCACAGCTAAAATAAAAAAAAAAAATGTTTTATTATTTTTTTTTTTTATTTTAGCTGTGCTTATGTTTTATTTTTTTTATTTGCGCAGTGGAGAACTTGTTGGTTAAATGAACTAAATCATCTAAGAGAACGGTACTCAATAAAACAACTGCCAACTATAAATTTATTTAAGCCTTAAACATCAATAGACCAGATCTTAAGTAACTATTCACTATTGGGAAAAAAAAAATCTGTTCGATTATTACCTCAAATTAAATACTCGAGTGTCTGAATACTCTACTAACACAACATTAGAAACAAAGAATAACCTTACAAAACATTGAATTGTCCTTCACTAAATTAAAAATTCTATTAACTTGAAAATTACGTCTTTATTCCTGTCTTTTGTCTTGTCCATCCCTAACAACTCCCCAACGGAAGATCAGATCGAAAAACAGATTTCACGATCGTGTTCAGAGACCCAGGAGTATTTATATATATAAATAGGAATAGGATATTTTTAGGGGCAAACGCCCCCTTCCTCTCATGTTCGAGATATTCCGCTATTGTTATTTTTATTTTTATTATTTTATTATTTACTTTTTTTATCGTAATTGGTCGCCCTTAAATTTATACTTTAGCACAAAACTATATTCACTTGTTTATTCCAATTTTTGACTTAACTCTAAGACAAAATTATTTGAGAAAATACAGCAAATAAAACTCTATTTAACGAACCTCTATTTTGCGAATTTCTCTATTTTGCGAACTTTTCTTTGGAACCAAGAACATTTTGCTAATTTCTTCGTAAAATAACCTCCAAACAGCGAAGTGCATTTTCTATTATGAACTTTTTCATGGTATCTATTTTTTTTTCTCCTTAAAATGCTTTTATTATTAATATTCCCTTAGAGCAGGGGTCGGCAGACCCGTGAGGCGTCTTAAGATTTTTCTTTTTTTTTTTTTTGATTGTTAAAATAAGATTTACCTTTTTTTTTTTTTGGTTGTTAAAATAAGATTTTTCTTGTTTTTTTTTTTTTTGGTTGTTAAAATAAGATTTTGGCCCTTTTTGGCCCAAGTGCGGCCCGAAGTAATCCCCACATAAAATATTTGACCCTCTTACAACAAAAGGTTGCCGACCCCTGCCTTAGAGGAAATGAAAGAAATGTGGATACAGCTGAGGGAAAAAGAAGAAATTAACGATGATGTGCTGATTGATGATTATCTTTCACTTGATTTTGAAGATGAGACCTCGGAAACACTAACTGAATCGGATATTTTCGACAGTGTGAAAAATAAAAACAATAAAGCAATGAATTGCGATGAACATGATGAAAATAGAAATGATCATGACGCAGAAATTAAAAAAAAACCTTCGTATGATGAAATGCTAAAATCATTTGAAACAATCCGACGTGGATTACAATTTGAAGAAAATACTCCTGAAAAGGTTTTTGGTGCACTGCAAAGATGCGAGATGTACTATGAGCGAAAACGCTTTTTCAAAAAAAAAAAACAACTCAAATTAACAGACTTTATTAGTAAAGTTTAAGTACGCATGTGGTAATGTATGCTTTACGTCATTAAAATTATTACTTTTTTAAATAATATTTATTGTTTGTGTATTTTAAATCTGTTTTATGTAGTTTAAAGTAATTTTAAAAGGTGAATCTCTATTTAACGAATTTTTCGTATAACGAACTTTTTTTCGGGATTTAGCGACTTCGTTAAATGGAGTCCGACTGTAGAAAAACAAATGAAATGGGGGGGGGGGGGGGGGGCAAAAACGAATGCACCGGAATTGACGTGGAAGAATGTCATCGTCACATTGTTTTAGTACCTTCCCATGCCACCACTACCGCTGTTTTCGGTCAATCTGGTTGTTGGGAGTCAACAGAGATGTTTTACCTGAATATACGAAATCTTTAATCTACGGTTCCTGTTTTCCTTATTGACAGCTGTAAGAATAAGCTGAAATAATGAGGATGAAGAAATTGAATGAAAAGAGGAAAGCTTTATATGCGTTAAATGTAATCTTTTTATAGAAGTATTTTTAATGCTTTCTCTTCACCATTTCTTTGATCTTCTCTTTATCTTGTATTCTACTCTCTTTCATCTCATTTATTAATGTTTTAGTCTCTCGTATTAAACGAACTTACGGTTCTTTTGTTCTTATATGTTTGTTGAGGACATAAATTGAAGCTTTCTATTTGTTTTCCAACCTTCTTAATCCTTTCACTTTCAATCCCAGCTTTGCTTTTTTATTAATCATTTCAGCTTTGAAAAGCAAATCCGTTTACTCCGATTTCAATATTTTTCTTATTTTCACTGCTATCAGTATCTTAGTATTTTATAGCCAGGGCAGTCATCTGCAGAATTTACCCAGGCTTTCTTTTTTTTGAGATACACTCAGATGTGTATTACAACACTTTTCAGAGAGCAAAAAAAGGAAAAATATGTGTTTAGTATATTTTGTAATTAAACTTATGTTAAAGGTTGATGATAATACAATATTTTCAAATAATGTAAATGCAGTCATCCCTGGACTTACGTCGGGTTCCATTCCTTCCGGCAGGATGTCAGTCGATATATTAAATCAACGGAGTTATAGGCGGTTAGGAACTTAACCGTAATTAATACACTGTCCCAAAAACTGTACGATTCACTGATATTGGATTGTTTACAATTATTATTGTTAAAAATAAGAACAATAGTAATGATGAAACAGAGAAGAGACTGTTGCAGAACTTTGTAGCTTTAGATTAGAAAATCAAATCCTTTACAATTTTATCTTTATTTATCAAAATGGTCGTCAGTGTAGAATGAGACCATCCGAAGTAATGTGCGAGCTTACATCTTCATGTTGTTTTATAACTTGCAACTTCGTTTCAAGATCAATTCCTCGCCTCTTTTTCTGTGATTCTTTATTAGGTTTTTTGATTCGGAATTTAGGAGCCACGTTGCACAAAAAACCGCGATACATTTAAGATAAATACACAAATAACCTATTTCTCCAACATAAAATCAGCAGAGGAACTGTTGAAGACAAGTGTCGACTGCTGAATGCGCTGTTGCCACTGCGCATGATACAGTGTTGCTACATAGAAAGATTTTTTATTTTACCCTCGCTGCGTCTTCGAAAGTATGATCGAAAATGTTATTTATGCTCTTATGGCTTCACGAACGTATCTTCGAGCGGACGTAAGTCGAGGGATGACTGTACTTTGTTATATTATTTTATAAAGTTATTAAAAAATACAGCAAGATAAATACAAAATAGGAGAAAATAAATTAAAGTGAACACTCTCCACTTATCTCAGTTTATGACTTAGTTAGCGATACATTTTTTAAACGATTTGCTGCTCGATTTTTATGAATTACTTTCGCATAGAAATGCATTCGAGTAATAGCCTAAAATTTCAACATTTGGCCACTTCCTTATATCTTAAGCTGCTTACATCTACCAACACTTTCAGGTTTTCTAAATATCTAAGAAAATATCTATTAAGCTTGAATTACTTGCAGCCAGGAATGAAACTAGTTCTAGATTTTACACTCATAATACATCATTAATTGAACAACATTATAATAAACGAACAATAATATTTAATAAAATTTTTCAAAGAAAAACGGCGGTCGCCAATCCACATACGAACACTAGGAATTACAATAGGAGAACAACAGTCATCACACCGGAAACAGGAAGTTCTTAATGTAAACCTATCGATCTTCACACTATTTATTCTAACCACTGCAGCATAAGATTTCTAATAAGATAAATGAAGTCTGTCCGACTTGCAACTTACACTTTACACTTTGTGGGGTCACTAAGAACTAAAAATATAAAAATAAAAGAAAGATAATAAAAATAATTTATCATTGAAAAAAGTAAAACCAAAAAAATTGCTTTAAAATAAACACATTTCATCAGTTCTTATTTACGAACAGAAGGCAAAAACATTCAGCAAAAATAAATCAGATCCAAGTGTAAGATACATCTGTGAATTCTGGAAATTTCTCTATGAAGTTATATTTTCTTCTAAATTAAATTTTAAGCATTTGTAAATTAGTTAAGAGAACAAACTTCAAATTATATTTAAAATTAACTTCTTTGACTATTTCCTAAATCAACTTCAAATGATATTTCGTTGGTTTTTAATGCTGAACTAGATTAATGCGTGGATTCAGTTTCAGGGATTGCGTTGCAGAATTCCGAAGCATTTTAATGTGGAAGAAGATTGCAATGAACGAATTTCTCTTTACGATGGTGGGCGTAGGTTGCTTTCTAATTATTCTTTATGTAATGACTGTCAATACAGAACGAATAATTGGTTCTTTACAACCACCTGATGAGCTGCCTGTACGGAATATCTTACACAGAAGGAAAGTTCCGTGTGAAGATCATACCCAATGCCACGCCCATGAAGAATGTTTATGGAATGCCCAGGGACAAGGCCTTTGTGAGAAAGCTTATCGTAATGGCAAAAAACATTACTATAAAATTCATCGTTAACTTTGTAAGTGATACTGACATTGTAAGTTAATTTTTTAAATTGTTATTTGGAGAATTAATAGATTTCAGTTTTCAATAATTAAATTGTCACTGTCTGATAGAGTGATAATTTATTTCCAATAATATTTTATCACTAAATTCATAATAAATACGACAAGTGACTTTACTGATTAAGAAATTTGTTTTAAAAATAAACATTAGAAGACATATTATCCACAAATGTTGTGGTGTGGATTGACAACATTTAAAACCCATTACCATACAAAAAAAAAAATTCCTTTTTATACGAAAATATCAGAATTCCTCATTAAGCAGGGCGCACACGAGACAACTTTTTGCCGAGTTGTATGGACAACTAGGTGTTAGAGCGCTTTTTGAGCACAGTAGGTAGCGATTTTCCACCAATTTTTAGTTGGCTAACACGAGTTGTTGGTGTCTCTGTGAGTTGTTCGGAAATTAGCCAATCACAGGGCAGCGTTGGAACACGTTAGTCGTGACGTCCCGCCCATGGGAAAACATGGCGTCTAAAAAGATTTTCCTCCGCTTCAGATCGGCGGAGAGCTTTTACACAAGGAATATCAGAGTATTGCGGGTTTTTTCATACATAAATAAAGTTTATATTGAAATGCATTAAGTTAATGATGTAGAATTTATCGAGAGTTTTGCAAACCTCGATTTTTTCGGATTTTGCACAGCAGGCTGTGTTCGCATGGAATTATGGTTTTGCCGCCTGCTCGTTAATGAAGAATTGACGAACGGCACCAATCACAGGAAAGGGCTATTATTGGCTGTTGGTCTTTCGTTATTCTTACATCGCACTATTGCTATCAATCGCGACTACATACCGGCTAATAATATTCAAACAATATTACTCATATGTTGACTATCAATCACACATATAAGTGCTGTGCTTTGTTGGTTGTCCGCACGGCGGCTCATTCACTGTCGTTTCGTGTGCGCCCGTGACTGTCACATCCAATTGTCACATCCAACCTTAGTTCAACTAAAGTTGTCTCTTGTGCGCCTAGCATTATACTTCTGAACGATTTAATAAGCTATCACTTTTCTTCATTATAAGTAAAGACATCTATCTTAACTGCTCGAATCGTACTATAGAGATAGGATTTATATTTGAATCGATTTTAAGTGATTTCTGATTACATCAAAATAAAACCTAATAAATTGATCTATACTTTCTGAACATTGAAGTTTTTCTCCTTTTTTTAAAAAAATCTGAATGTTCTTAAAGGAACAAATTCTACTTAAAAAAACCTAAAAGGAAAATTTTATTCATAAAATTAAAAACTTATTCTGGTAGCCATGAAGCAGAAAATGCATTACTAACAAATGCTATTTAAATGAAATAGAATAATTAATAAAACAAGAAGTAACAACAGAAATTGATAATTATATTTAGAATTTTTTTTAGTCTAATATGAACTTACTGATTTAAAGGAAGAAAGTCAAGGAAACACAACAATGAATTAATAGAAAACAATTGAGCAAATAGAGCAGTTAATTGTAGTTCATTTTACTGTTTCCATTAATTAAGAGGAAAAAATCGCGTTTTTTTTTGGATATCCCGCCAAACTGTGGCTCGACTCTGCGACATGTAGGGCTGTATGCTCGAAGGCCGGTCATCCGTGTGCCGCTATCCAGAGAGCACCGTAGAAGGCCTTTGTAGTGGACTATGGGCCAATGTGTTGTTTCTGCCTATTTTTCTGCTGGAACGCCATACCCCGTTTACCAGATGAACTGACGTCTGGAAGCCGATTGCAGACTGAATGATTCTCGTCGGAGAACAACATATTGGCTATTGATCCAGAGTCCTATTTCGGTTGACCTGTTTCCTTCTGAACATTTACAATTAAGCAAATCGCCACAAACTGTTTTGTCAGATTCTGTGGCTGTAACCCTTGAGAATGGCGTTCATCCTTAAGTTTTGGAAATGCGTATATTAAATGCTTTCGAGTAGTTGGCTAATACGCTACTGTTTATCGCCAACTTTCATTTTGTTAATGAATTTTTTTGACACACGTTAATCTTCACTATTCCTTTCATAAGTGATTCACATTTAAGGATTCATTCACATTCTGAAACATCAAACGATAATCCAATGTTAACACATTGCCAACTATATTAGCACAGAAAGAAATCAACAAAAATTACATATAAATATACGATACCACGACGTACGTTTCAGAATCCCGATCTAGATTCTATTTTCAAGTAAACAAAAGAAAAAGAAAAAGAAAATACCTGGATTAAGGCCTAAAATAGCGATGTTTCCAATCTACAACCTAGCGGCCAGATTAGAAAACATAATAAATGTAAAGACGCTATAATACAGGACTATAGACCATATTCAAGCACACTTTTAGTAGACAGGTCCTGATTGTAATCAGTATAATCCAATGTGTTTTAAAATTCACGTAAGTATAGATAGTAAAAGTTAAAGAGTTAAAGTTAAAGAAACCCACTATAGGCCGTGACAGAAGTAAGGCTTCCAGCACAGCGAGCAAACGGGACGAAGTTGGGGCCTAGGACCAGCCCGACGCCTTTAACTCCAGAGAAAGAAACACCATACCCATTCTACAGAGGACTGGGTAGATCCCAGGGCCCGTTTGGAGGAGAAAGGAGCGTGGAAAAATTCCCGCCCTCCGCCGAGGCCGGGAATCGAACCCGTTACCTCCAACCCCCATCCAAGCGCCCTTACCCACTTGTTTTACCACTTAGTTAAATTGAAAACTGATATCTTTTATTTTTACATTTGATTTGTGTGGTAATTTTGTTTTAGCAGAAAGATTTTCAGGAAATTTGCAAATTAACATAATTAAATGGAAAAATAAACTGGAATATTTAAGAATTTTGGATAATATATGTTATATATATGTATATTTTGTGTATTGAAAAAAAGCATATATATTTTGTCTATATGTATATTTTATGTATATACATGTTATGTTATGTTGTATATATTAATATTATTTCCTAATTATTATGATGTTAATAATACAATATTATTATTACAATACAACATTATAAGTATATTAATATTGATTATCTGTACAAACTCAAAAATATATGTTCTACAGCACCTACATACAGATCCACCTTTAGTGGTATTTCGTAGGACTGAATGTGTAAATTTATTATTATTAAATAAATAAATAAATAAAAAAAATTAATTGCAAAGAATTTTAAATAAAAACAAAACAAAAGGAAATCGCGGCGTAATTCAGTTTTTTTTTTCCTTTTCGTAAAGTTTAAGAATTGAAATTAGGGTAACTATATGTTATTTTATTTTAAATTATTATACTTTTAATACTTCTTTTTTTTCTTAATTTTCTCTATTTTTAGTTGATTTCCATTTAGATTGGAAGCAAGCCTAAGACGAACTAGTTAATATTATTTCTAATATTATTCAGCTTTCTTTCTTCAGACGAATCATTGAAAAGATTTTCCTTTCACTTTTGTTCTAAATATCAAGTGTTCTAAACATCTCTGTTTTACGGTTGTTGCAAAAAGAATTTTATGAAGTAATTAAAATCAAGAAACATGGATCGACATTCATTGATTGCTAAAAACATAACCAACCTTTAGGATCCTTTAAATCCAAGAGTATACTTTAAAAGTTCCGAATTGGACTCTTTAAAAAGCGGAATTATACAAATTAGTATATTTCTACAATTTCGTCAAGAATTAAAAATATAGAATAAATAAAATTTGCTAAAATATTTTTGTTTTTTTATGATGTGAGCTTCTAGAAGAAAATAGCTACACTTTAGTTCAAAGGAAATTATAAAACATTAATTCATTGGTAATGAATGGATATTGTATGAATAATTCCTTTCTCTATTCTATGCAAAACAATACTTCATTTGTATTGTAAATATGAATAAAAAAGTATTTAACTTATTGTATTTTTAGATTATTCGTCTGAAAACTCAAGTAGAAATTAAAAGTCTACTATCATCCTCTATGATACGAAGACAAGAAACAAACAAACAAAAAAAAATGTAAAGTTATGAATTGAATTTTGGTTAAACGAAACGAAGATAGATTATAAATAATCGCTTACATCAAAAGTAAAAAAAGTAATAAGAAAAGAAAATCCATAACAATAAAATCAAAACAAACTAAAACCATACAAATAAACAAAAAATACCAAAACATTAAGACCAAGCTCCAAAATCTACAAAATAAAAACAGAAAAAAAACAAAAAAAATTAAATTCAAAAAGCAAAAAAAAAACCAGAAAAAAAAACAAAACAAAGAAACAAACAAAAATGGATTCTCTTTATTTTCATATTTTAATAGAAATAATTTGAAAAGTCAAATAGAAACACTTATAATACGAAACCAAAAGAATAAAAATGAAACCAAAATAACAAATAAGTATAAAAGAATAAAAACAAGCGACATTGGGGCAATTTCAAAGTGACTTTGATAACCAAGTTAATTTTTATTACAAATACCAAAGCTGTTCTTTGTACACAGGAAAACAGAAGAATCAGGCTATTAAGTACTGCCTTTTTAATAGAAATACACTTTCTAAATATTGAAACTCTTCTCTGCTTCCACTTCATTTCTTTCTTTAGTTGAATTTCGTAAACTTTGTTTCAAATTCCGTGAACGTAGTAATAATAAAAGTCGATTTCGAAAGAGCAATAGACCTATATATAGCAACTGACTATTTCCATCGTATCAACAACGATTCTGAGATGACAAAGTCTATTTTAATCTAGAAAACAATCTTAACTAGTTATCTTAACTATTAACTGATAGTGGAAACGTCTACCAATGAGTTTAACTGGAAATGAAAGTCATAGAAAAGAAAATAGTTCCAAAAAGAAATAAAAGTCATAGAAAAGAAAATAGTTCCAAAAAGAAATAAAAGTCATAGAAAAGAAAATAGTTCCAAAAAGAAATAAAAGTCATAGAAAAGAAAATAGTTCCAAAAAGAAATGATAACCAGCAAATGAATAGAATTCTGTTTATAAAGTCCAATTTTTCTCTCCGAAACAACATTCTCGACGCAATTTTGCAACTAAATCGATCCATATTTGTCTCTTTTTAGAATAACCTATTTCTTGCTGCGGTACCACACGAACAGTAAATTCTCTTTTTGAAAGTATTTTTTGGTGAAGGAGAATTTACAAATACATAACGAAGGAACATAGATATTTTTTAAAATATTGACTTTTTTGAGCCTTTTTAATTACAGAGTAATATACATTCTAGGATTATGAAGTAAATCTTCATTATTGTATTTGAAGATAGAAAGAACAAATCACAAACTACATTTCTAATGAAAAATAATATCTTGTTAATAGAAATAAAGTTTAAATTGCAAATTATTAACTTAAAAAATAAAAATCAAAAAGACACAAAAGGATTTGTAACTTGAACTATCTCACGGACGGGAAACTGGGACGTCCGTTTCTGCTTTACTAGGCGTTCTCAGCCAGTTTTACCCTCCATTAAAGCTCAGGGTGTAAATCCTTCAGACTTGTACATTTTTGATTTTTGTTTTTTAAGTTAATAATATGTCCGTTAAAGTTTATTTCTATTGATATTCTTGTATTTTGGTTTTATTTCATTGGCCATATGAAATCCTTTTGAGCCTGATGGTGTCAAGACGAGAATTTATTTATTGATAATTTATTTTTTAGATAATTTATTTATTGTTTATTTTTTATTTTATTTCTTTTGGTTGAGGTACCACTTGAGGTTGCGTAGGTGGGATCCTTAATCGTTGCGCGCACTCATGGAGTAAAACTGGCTGAGGAGCCTAATAAGTCAGAAACAGCCGTCCCAGTTTCCCGTCCGTGATAGCTCAGGGTGCAAATCTTTTAGAATTGCATTTTTGATCTTTGTTTTTTAAATTACATTAATACCCTGGTTTTTAATTAGTAGACTGTCAATGAAGTACACATATATACATTGCTAAAGTTCTCATGTTTGCCGCAGGACAGTATTAGATTAAATATTTTTCTGGAAAGAAATGAAATTCCCACTTCAATTTTAATGTGATTCAAAATACGATCTTTAGTTCACATTTGTAAAAATCTTCTAAGAAAAGAAAAAATTATTTCTTTAAACCTATTGAATGTTCTCTCAAAAAGAATTACAAATCGATATTAAATAATTAAAATATTTAATCGAAGCTTCAGATACTGCGAAGATGAAGAACTAAGTTCTCTTTTCTTTTCCCAATTGTGTATCAATAAGTGATCTTTGCGTAACTATCAGTTATCAATCGATTCAAAGACCAGTTCAAATTCCTTTCAGAAACTTAGTAAGTCATTGAACTCCATTAACTGCTTTCTTTTAGTTCATTTTAGATATTTTGCCAAAAACATTACAAAACCATAAAATAAGAAGGATTCCATGTGATTTTCTAGCAACATTACAATGTTACTGCAACATTCGCACAGGGATAAAACGTTTCAGTTGTATTTAAGTGCATTAATATTTTAAGATATTGAGTTTTTAAATTTCAAAAATACCTCAAATTAATGGACTATGAAAATTTTAATTCCACCAACCCAAATGAACTCTGCTGCTAAGGACTAGCTAATATCGTCAAATTCTCTCCAAATAAAAGTTCTTGCGGATTCTACAATGATTTATTTGTGAATAAAATTATTCTGCACAACTTAAAATTCCTAAGTTCCGTGTTGATGAAAACGAAAATGCATTCTTTTTTGAATTGAGGACAAAAACACACTGACAGCTTTTCTCTTAAGTTCCTGAAGCGTCATAGTTCGTCTTGAAATTGATCTCCCTGTGGTTTCAGGAAGTTTGGACAGAAGCTAAGAACAGGTCTATTTATGACATTTAAGATTATATTCACAAATAATGATTATCTTAAAGTCTTGTAGCTAGAGAACCTCTGTTACTATCTAGCGAAGTTCCCTGTATTCTGAAGACGTTTTCATAATCTAATTCTTGACACATTCAGGTCGGATCATATTGATGTGTATCTAATACGATTCAATTTCAAGTCCATCTAACTAACAACACGTCGTCGCAAAGAATATCGAAATGACTTTTCTTAGACCTTTTCTAATTGACTAGTCCACAATTACTGATTAAACTTCCAAAAAAGTGAAAAATAACCAGATCTCTGATACCAAAACGCGATTTGTTTATTATCAGTAGATGTCTATAATGCTAATTGGTCTTTCTGCAGATTTCGAGTTTTCATTTTTAAATTAATATATATATATATATATTTATAAAACGATTTGAAACTTAACGATATTTGGATACATACAGAATTCATATAATTCTTTAAAAATGTACTTAACTACATTTTAAACTTGATTTTTAGTTATTGTGATTATATTGTTGCTTTTGTACTTTAATGAGAATAGAGTATTGAATTGGCTAAGGTGATTTATCGGAAAGTATTTCCTATTCAAGACTTTTTAATCAATGTTTTTTACAATTGTATATGGATATAATTACAGTTAATAGTTTTAAACTGTAAATTCGAAAGTGTATATTTGAGTCCGGCAGTGATTTAGATAATATTCAGATGTGATATTTATATTTCAGGAAAAAAATCTTCTAATATAAATAAAACTTTTACAAAGATTTATAATACAAAAAGTGAATGAATTTAATTTTTATATAGTCTACAATGAAAATTTTTAAATATCTAACTTAATTGTTGATTAATCCTAGGTATTTTTGCTTTAAAAAAATATTTTTTGACTTCTATTTGAAGGCGATGTTTATTCCTATGTATTTACAACCATCTTTAGGAAACAACTATAGAATTTTAGCTATTAATAAACTGTGAACCAAATAAAAAAGTTTCTAAAGCAGCGGAAAAGTTTCTAAAGCAGCTGAGCTATAACTTATTTAATGTATTAGAAAACGAGGACTATTTAAGGTTGTAATTTCTTTGAGAATCACAACGGATATTATATAAATGTATAAAGAGCCAAGATTTAAATAAAGTTTTTGAAGTAACAATAAAGGAAAATGTGTTTGTTAAATCGTTTTATTTATTACCATTTTCACTGATATTTTGAATATAAAAAAATAATATTTGAAAACAGTATTATTGCATTATTTTATGAGGGAACTACTGAAAAAGGAGTGAAAGGCCAATTCCAGGAAACCAGAGCAACCGGAGTCTCGTAAACAGAAGTTGAATTTTACTCAGTTTTTAATTCTACTTGACAGTAAGGATGGCACGTATTATCTCAGCTATGTTGACATTGTATCTTTGTTGTCTATTTGTCATGGCTAAATCGAAATCCGAAGAGACTGAATCTAAAGACTCTAAAGAGTCTTTTAAATCTTTTTATCCTTATCCTCCTCCATCTCTTCCACCTGTATATCCGTTCCTTCCATTAATGCAATATCCAAATCCAGGTCTATATCAACAACCAAATCTCTACCAACCTCAACAAGTAAACCCTTACCAGCCTCAGCCACAAAACCCTTATCAGCCTCAGCCACAAAACCCTTACCAGCCTCAGCCACAAAACCCTTA
>JAFIDM010002131.1:3589874-3621248 GCA_023159025.1 Thereuonema tuberculata
AACCCTTACCAGCCTCAGCCACAAAACCCTTACCAGCCTCAGCCACAGCAACGGAGCCCTTACCAAAATCAACCGCAGAACCCGTATCAGTCCCAACTTCCGAGCCCTTACCAGCCTCAGCCTCAACCCTTGATCCCTTACCAGCCTCAATCTTCGATCCCTTACCAGCCTCAGCCACAAAACCCTTATGAGCCCCAGCAACAAAACCTTTATCAACCTCAACAACCAAGCCCATATCAAAACATGCCTCAACAACCGAATCCCCAACAAATCATGGCTCAATACCCTAATACTTATCCACAGATCGGATCACCATATTTGTATCCTTATCCTTATCCATACCGGCCGAATCCTTACAATCCAGCAGATCTTACTTATGGATATAGATCTCATCCAACAGGTCCTTACCACAGCTGTAGATCCAGCAGACACTGCCCAAGCGATATGGATTGTGATGTCACCTCTGGGAAATGTCATTATGTTGAAACAATGTGAGTAACTGAATTTCTTTTGCAATACATTGCAAATAAACCATATAGGCCTATGTTATTAATCATCTTCCGATTTAAATTAAAAAAATAAAAAATCGACCAAATAGTCCTTTTTATGTTTTAAATATTTTTTTTTTTTAAGTTTTGAACAGTTATTAGGGAACTTAATGACATCCTTCAATTTTACATAGGATTTAGATCAGAAGAAATAAAAGCTCAAAAATGAAAGAATGGAAAGAACAAATTTCATAAGTAAACAGAACTACATGACTTACAGTTTGGAAAGCATTAAAATAATATTAAGAAAATAACATTTCCAAAACTTTCTTTTACATCTTTCATGGTGGTATTTTTGATTAACTTTCAATCATGATAATTTTAATTAAATTTTAATTTTTTATTAAAGCAAAAAAAAAAAAAAATACCCGTTTCTTTTAATGTTTTATTTTTACAGTAAAATTAGTCAATATGAAATATAATTCGTTATCATACACAAAAAAAATCGAAGGTTGAAAAATATAAACAAAGAGTACTATTTTCAAGATAAACTACATCTCAGTATTTTGATCAATTTTAAAGAATAAAATAGAAATAAAGTTTAATGTGCATATTATTAACTTCAAAAACAAAATTCACAAATGCACAATTTTAAAGGATGCAAATCACTGACCCTGAGCTATCACTGATGGGAAATCGGGAAGGCCGTTTCTTGAGAGTAAAACTGGCTGAGGACGCCTAATAAGGGCTGAAAACGACCATCCCAGTTTCCTGTCCATGATAGCCCAGGTGCAAAAATCTTTACACTTGTGAATTTTAGATTTTTGCTTTTTAAAAAATTAAATGTGGAAGATTTTAATGGTTATATCTTCAAAATCGCTATTTGCAAGTTTTTGCACGTTAACAAAAAAATTTGGAAAAGTATTCTATTATAGCAGGTCATATGAAGGTTTAGCCAGAATACACAATCAAAATTTTGTTATTATCACTCAGGTCATTGAACTTTTTAATATATCCAATGTATAGTTTGCGTTTCGAAGCCACGAGGAAGGTAAAACGGCTAATAAGTGAAATGGCTATTTGAGAATTTTAGATTATTTTTGCCGGAAGCAGCAAAGTATTCTGTAAATGGTTTTTCACAATCTAGTAGATGTCTTTAGGAATATCAAAAAGAACATAAGATAAAATAAGAAAGTAATTACTTGTCTTTGTTGAGGGTGACTTATCCCAGGTTGGGAAAAATGATTCTGTCATTAGATAAGAATATTAGATCCCGAGGTACCGCTAGGTGATAGACATGCTTCAGCCATTCGTTGGAATAAATAAGAGAAATAAATACGTAAAAAGAAAGAAAATCCAAGCCCATGCCAGTAAAGAAATTTTTTAAAGCAATAACAATAAAGGAGATGTGAAGTTTTTTTCTGTCCTCCATCAGTTGGACACCAAACTCAAATTGAGAATATAAACACTGATACCATCGCTATCTTCCGAAGAAAGACAACCAATTCCTTTCTTTTACAAATATACATAAAAAATAAATAGTAGCATTTAGAAGCAAAATTCTACTGCTTAGAAAACAATGTATCAGTAAATTTGTAATGACTTAAACCGCTACAAATGAATAAGACAGTAATCTAAGATTGTGCTCAAACGTAAAGAAGTCTAAATTACTTTATCATGGTTTCATATATTGCCTGAAATCCTGAGATACAACTGACCAAGAATTTTGGAGATTGAGGACTAGAGAGTAAATAGTGTTCAAGGATGTATTTTTCATGCTGTAAAGGAGATAGATATGAAGAAGTGGTTGAATAAAAATGTCGAAGATGATAGGTGTGCATACTCGGTCGATTCATTGAAAAGTGTCTACTTCATAAAAATAACATTGCATTTTGACTTGAAGGGATATAGACTGCTATTTTTAACAATCATTTGCTAAAGTGATATTCATTTGTAAAATAAAAGAAAGGCTGTCATTGTCTCTATCTCTAATGTAGTTAGTCCGAATTTACCACGTAGTCATTTTTCGGAGTAATAAGCGATGAGTTTTGGCCAGTCCATGCTCTTTTACTGGTAATAGAAACGATATGTATAGTGCTGCAATCACAGAATAGAAAAATAGAATAGAGAAAAATAGGGAAAAAAAGGGATTGTTTTTTTCAAGTTTTCATTAGCATTTACTCATTATGACAAAAATCTACGTAGATTGTGACTATGAAAAACGAATGTGTAGAAACCAAATCAAAAGTAAGAAGAGATTTTATAGATTATATACACAAAAGATAAAACGATGAATTCACTCAATGACAAAAAAAAAATGTTCCATCAAAGCAGACTTTATTCAACTTGATATTAAGTGTAAATTGTTGCACTAGAAAGTCTAGAACCCCATTTATAAGAAACTATCGAAAAGATAAAAACAACTGTTTAACAAATTAGAATACTTTGCATCAGTTATCTTCAACTAATAAGTACTTAAACTTTATAAGAATTAAATAATTTTCTAGAAACATAATTATGATTAAATAGATAGTGTACAGGAAACTGTCTCTTACTATGGTCAGTGTTTAGAGCCAGGGATGCACAACCTTAGGAAGTCTGAGGGTCGGTATTTTTATAAAAATTCTGTTGGAGGGTCGCATCAACCCTTGTTGTATCTTACTAACTAATGATTTATAATGCCATTTATAATAATAATTATCAATAATACATGTAATTTACATAAACTTCAAATTATCAAATAATGTGCTAGTTGTGTTTCATACCAATATTCCAATAATAAAGTGTGAGACAGATGCTATTGCAATTTATTGTATTTTTCAATGTTTCTCTTAGCAGCAATGTAAAGACTCAAAGTTAATTTTAAGTTTGGCACTAATTGGCTGCATCAAATATACCGGTGGCAGCATGCTGCTCAGGTATCGTAGGTCCTTGTTTAGAGTATCTGATCTTAAGATGTTTTTGAATATTGTTGAAGATACTTCGAATACAAATTAAAGGACAGAGAATGGACAAATTGCGTAAAATATATTTATTAAGGTTTTCTCCTGAAGTGGTTAATTTTTAAATTCAAGTGGCGAACTATTAAATTTTTGACAATACAAAGTCAAGCAAAGGATCCGGATTAAAAATGTAATTATGAAAATAAATGTTTCACAGGATCTGAAGCTGATTCCTTCTCACTTAAGTCATAAAGCGAATCAGAGTAGTTTTATTCTGAGTCGTATTCACTAATGATTTAAAGGAAAAAAAAAAAAGATATTTTCTTTAATATGAAACATTAAAGAAAATGAACTGAACTGTCCTGGCAGTGAATTCTTCACAGAATTTAATTTCTTCCAAAATTTTGAAAAAAATTCCCTCATGATAATAAAATTTAAATTAGTTCAAATGTTTTTTCAAATGTTTAATAAGTTTTTGTTTTCTCACACTTTTAATTGTTTTTTCTCTTAACTTAATTTTTGGGAAATTTTGTGAAAGTTATCGAAGATTGATCTTTTGGACATTAGAAAAAAAGTTAATTCAACAGCTTCAGCTAACAGAGATTTATCTCATTTATTCAGTTCTGTTTATTTGTTGTTGCAAGTATTCTTAATGATGTTGTATTTTAAACTTTAAATATTGTTTGTTTTCAACTCTTCAATAATAAAGCTCTTCTAATTGAAAAAGCTACAATAAAATATCAATCTGTATCTTAAAAATATTAATAAAATGCAAAATCATCTACTTTACTGTTATCGCACATAGCCACTAAATATTATAAACCGAAGTATGCAGTGTTTTTATTTTTACACTCTGTTTTTCAACTCTGTTTTTGAAGTTAATAGGTGTTTTAAGTAGAATAAACAATCTCAGCTCAGTTAGTGAAATCGTAATAAATCTATTAAACAACGGTTTAAAAGGAGTAAATTAAAGGATTAAGGATTTTTGTTTAAAAGAAAAGCCATAATTTCGTTTTAATCTATAAAAAGTTTTAATTAGAATTTGTTAAGTGAAATTCCAATTTTAATATTTCTAATTTTAAATCTTTCTATTTTAACTTTTTTTTACATTTTAAATCATCAAAAATATGCTAAAATCAAATTATTTTAATCTGTTAATCTGTTTTAAAAATAATCTTTCCAGAATTTAATAATAATCTATTATTGTGTCGTATTTAATGTTGTTTTATTAAATTCCACTCTTTTGTTTTATTATTACCGCCTACTATTTCAAAAGCACTTAACGATCCTCTTCTGATTTTCTCGAAAGTTTATGTTAGACTAAAAATTCGAATGCAATCTGAGAAACCGGATTTACGTGAAGAATAATTATTACTGATGTAGCCACCGTGATGATGGTCAACCAAAATACAAGCGGTCCATTGTCTCTACTCTTGTTCTGTCTGATTGTACTAACACAGATTAATGTATTCTATGGCTATAGATTAGTGAAGCCATGGTATGGCTATATGCCAGACTTACCACCCTATGGACCTATGCCACCCCCTTTTGCACCTTTGCCTCCAATTCCACCTTTACCTCCAATTCCACCACTCTACCACTACCCAATGCCAAACATTTTCCCACCATATCCCCCTTTGCCAGATCCCTACGCACCTTATGAAATGTTGAGACATTTACCCCCTCTGCCAGATCCTTATGCACCTTACAGAATGCTAAAGTACCTACCTGCTCAATTTTACGATTTCTTACGTAAATCAGCTGAAATAAGTCCTTTCAAAGGACACTGTGAATCAAATAGACATTGTCCTTTAGGAATGAGATGTGACAGATTATATGGAAAATGCCATTACGTTATTGACTTGTAAGTGTAAGTTTGTGTTTTACTTTAAATTTTTCTCTTTCAGTGAATTTAGGAAAATTGATCAATAAATGACCCACAGCTTCTCTAAATTAGCATAGAAAGAATTATATTATTTTAAATATAGGTTATAGCTCACAATATTTACTTTTAGCAAACAAAAAGTATCTAATCTATTCTACTCTGTTAATTTTAAATATAAAATGAAATTCTCTAGCGGTTTTATGCGTCAACACAGTCATGCCACTCAAACTCTTCTACCATCCACTTTTTTTTATTTATCAGTCAGGGACTGTTACATTAATATATTATATGTATTATTTCTTTAAATCAGATTTGCATTGAAATTAAATCTACACTCAATTTTTGTTGATGTCCTTGTTGCGGAACTGACGACTAAGTAATCTTAATCATAATCTAAATATATTTTATTTTTAAATTATCTAAGAAGCTGATTTTATTGATAATATAATATATTATATAATAAAGTAAGAAAAGCCGTTTCGGCATGGCTGAGCGGTCTAGACGGCGATCTGCCGTGTGGCCGTTGTTTCGGAACCTGGATTCGAATCCCGGCTTGGGCATGGCTGTTTCTTTCTTCTTCTGTGTTTCGTCCATTTCTCCCTGGGACTTACTATCTCAGGGTTATTCTGGACGGGATGTGACCCTCGTCCCCCTTCTTGACTTTCACTAGCTTCGCCCCGACGTTGTCAGGTTGGGCTAGTTCCGAGGTCCATAGTTGACCAAATTCGCTGAAATAAGAAAGTAAGAAAAATCCTTTGCAGTTTAGTTGTTAAGAACCAATTTTATCTTAATAGTTTATTTAAAATGTATTTTGTAATGTCTATCTAAAATTCTTTTGCGGGGCTGTTCTCATGGCGAAATCCCTAAAGTTACTAATTTAAAAGAAATTATAATATTTCTTTCTTTTTTTGCTCTTTCAGATAAACTGATGAAGAGTCAAAAGGTGGATGAAGCGAATGCGGTGTCATTTGAAGATAACTTTTGTATTCCTTTTATTTTCTTCAGAGTTTCCTATGTGATTTATAATTGTCAGACAGAATTGTATAATTTTTCATCTGCACATTATACTGCAAGATATTAAATGTAATATTATAATAACGCTGACCTTAGACAAAATAAATTCTAATTTCTAAGCTGATTTCGATGCCTTGTAATTACTTACATCACTTCTACATCCTGATTTAATATTCCTTCTAACTTAACTTAAAAGAATTAAATCTGATTTGTATGTTTAAGCTTATGAATTCAAAAGAGTATTAAGTCTGCACGAAATATAATATTATTATAATCAATAAAAATCTTCCAACATTTAAAAGTGTTTTAACAATTAGATTTAAATGTTTCCATGAAAATTAACTGTTAAAATATTTTTAAATGTTGTGAAAATATTTTAATTTCCAATAATATTTATATTTGATTAAAAACGATTAAATTACACTAAAATGATGGTTAATTAATTGGTTTTTATAAGTTCCTATAAAAAAAATTAAAAATAGAAATGAAATGAAGATTATATATATATTTATATATAAGCCTCCCTCTCTCTCTCTCTCTCTCTCTCTATATATATATATATATATATATATATATATATATATATATATAGGCTTATGTATTACCTTCATTTCATTTCTATTTTTCATTTTTTTTATAGAAACTTACAAAAACCAATTAATTAACCATCATTTTTATATATATATATATATATATATATATATATATTTAAATAATTATTAAATATTTTCCTTAACTTTTTAATTAAACAAAAAAGCTTTTTAATTTTGTAAATTTTATTTTTCCTGTTTTATAGTACAATCAGGCACAGGAAAAATGATAGCAAATAAGCTTATATACACCAGTTTATCAAAATTCATCGCCTTTTCAACATAGTTAATTAGTTGTGTTTAATAGATCGGTACAGAAAAACATCTCTGTTTATGCAATAAGCATTTACTATTGTAGAATGATCCTATAAAACCGCTATTACAGCTAATAATGCATTCAAGTAAATGTAATACTGCACATAAAGGAAAGGAGAATGGACAGATCTGCCCCACCACTATATAGCTGTAAGATATATATATAAGGAAAGATCTTCATACATAAAACATTTTTTGTTATTATGCCTTGTCTCAATTATTAGTCAGTTCGGAGTTATATAATTCTAGATATGACTTATCTAGTTGACATCGTACTTCCGGGATATATTAATTATTTATCATTTAATAATTATTATATCTTAATTATTATTAAGATTTAATATTATCATTTATTACCTGTAAATAAATATTACAATTATTTATATGTAATAAATGATAATATTAAATCTTAATTACTTATAATAATTATTAAACTTTTGATTGATTGATTGTGGTGAATGTGGGTGGCAGGGAACCCAAGCACCCCTAGGTCAATCAATCAAACATTTAATAAATATTATACGTAATTAAGAATTAATATTATCATTTATTTCAAGTAAATAATAATTACAGTAAACCCCCGATAATCCGCGGAATTGGGTGGCGCGGCAAGCGAATTCGCAGATAATCCGAAGTAGGACGAAAATCAATACAAATATGCTTTTAGCATGTTTTATTAACATTAAAATGGCAATATATACAGTTATATTACATACATTAAAAACAATTATTTTATTTTTAAATTTTATTATTACGGGAGGCTCTCCCGTAATTTAGAGTAACATGCCGTCCTAAGCTCCGCCCACAAGGTCGTTCTTTAAATTGTTTGTCTATAATTGTCTTCACATACTTTGTTTGTTCAGCATCTTTTATTGTTTACCTTATTCTAGATTTAAAAAAAAAAATTCCGTAATTTATTGTATAGTAAAAAAATGGAAACTGGAGAGGTCCGCGGATAAATCGCAAAGCGGATAATTCATTCATGTAATAAATGAAATTAATATTTACTGTTAGTGAAAATAATTATGAAATGGTAATTAATTAATACATCCGGAAAGTTCGATGTCAACTAAATAAGTCATATCTAGAATTATATAATTCCGAACGGACTAATAATTGAGACGAGTCGTAATAATAACATATGTTCTATTTAAGGAGATCTTTCTATAGATATATATCTTATTACTATACAGGGTGGGCAACTTCCCATACATTTTTGCCCATTGTCCTTTAGTAAAATCCGTGCCTTTGCAAAATTACGACTTTAGTGGCTAATTAATTAAACGATATCACATTAAAAGTTGTATGATTATTGGCAATTATTAGTAATTCCAGAGTTTTAGCTAAAGATCATCTTTTATCGATAACGCTCACACCAATGTACAAAGCAAGCCTATTTTTTGTTTTTCTTTTTTGTTGCGCAAAATTTAAAATAATATAAATATAGGCTTCTCTAATATAGGTTTTTAACTTTTACCATTAATGTAACTTTCTAACTATTACAATTTTATTTGGGTTTCTATGTATCATTCCTATCATTACACAATCAGAAACATTCCTCTGTCACAGCATTCTCTTTGTCGTTCTTCACTTACAAATGTTAAATGTAACCGCATTTCAAATCTCCGATACCCAGTAGCGTATCAAGGGGGGGGGGGGCACAAGAGGGGCGCCACCGCCTGCTTATTTCTTTGTTTTTTTGGTTATAAAAGCAAGATTTCCTTATTTTTTTGGTTGTAAAAGCAAGCCTAGGGGGCGCCACCAGCCTGCTTATTTCCTTTTTTTTTGGTTGTAAAAGCAAGATTTCCTATTTTTTTTTTTTGGTTGTAAAAGCAAGCCTAGGGGGCCCCACCAGCCTGCTTATTTCCTTGGTTTTTTTTTTGGTTGTAAAAGCAAGATTTCCTTTTTTTTTTTGTTGGGGAATATTGCAACTACCGCCCCGGGCACCCAAAGGCGTTGGTACGCCACTGCCGATACCGATTCCAACTTTTCTACATTCATCACTGACTATTTTAGACAAATGTGTTTAAAACCTTTTTCTATTTCTAAGATGTATCGTTACAGAAAATCTCAAACTCTAGAATTTAATTCACAGGCTTTCTTCAAAAATGGCCCTGAAGTTCAAAAACTGTCTCCAAATTCTCATGGTGATGTTGAAGGAAGAGAAGAGGAAGTTTAGCTTTCTTCTATTTTTTAAGGAAAAAAATATGTAATTTAAAAGTAAATGACAAAAATTCAACTTAAAATGTAATTGATAACTTTTTAATTGCGCAACAAAAGCTAGAGTCTAAGTAATGACTGATTAAGTGCATTTCTTATCACAAACTAGAAGAAAGAAGATCATCTAAGAAGTAATTTCAACTTTCGTTACACTTCTATCTTGGTTTTGTTTTTTCAATCTTTCTATTAAGGGTAATTCTATCTTTATTTCCTGATGAGTTCCAACTATTTCCGGAATGCGATGATTCCGGAACCATCAGACACCGGAAATAGTGCGGAAATATAGAAGTTTATGTTTAAAACTGATCCAATGCCTCCCCGAAAATAAACTTTTAACTTTTTCTTAAACAAAAAATCAATTCAAACAAGTAGTTATCACTTCGTGTTAGCTTTGATTATGCATGATGTTTGTACTGATATAGATTCTTGATTTAATTAAACCCATTTACTTAGGTTCACTTAATTTACTTTTAGTAGTTTATCTTTTCAATTTCACTTTTTTAAAATTTTATATAAGTTGAATTGAAGCTAACTCAAAATGAAGCTAATTCGGCATTCTTTTTTAATTTTAATTTTTGGAGAAAGTGTTTTAGAAAAGTTTTAATCAACCTATTAATTTTTAGTTCTTGTCTGTAGTTTGTATCAAAAACAAATAAATATTGTGATATCACGATTTCATTCTAATTTCTGAAGTCAATAATTTTATACCACGTTATCAATGATGTTATCAATGATGTTATCAATGATGTTATTAATGATGTTATTAATGATGTTATTAATGATGTTAATGATGTTATCAATGATGTTATCAATGATGTTATTAATGATGTTATCAATGCCACATTTCACGAAGATCTGTGTAAAAGTAGGGAGGAGGGGGAGGTGGAAAGGATCTTATGATGAAAATCTCTTAGTCATAAAAGAAAATCAACGAAATGATGTTAATCCATGAAATAGCGTCCCCTACTACCTTCAGTTCATCTTAATGCACATCACTTTGCAGCAATGTTCAGATTAAAACCATACATTTTAAATTGAAAATCAGCACAGTGTATCTTGTTATTGCCCAATTAGGCTAATAATTTATCAGAATTTCTTCATTACAACCTTTTATCTTGAAAGTTATAATAATGAATAAATTCCATTAAAAGAAACTTCCACCACCCGCCGAAGCAATCAAAACCTTCTATTGCATCAATAAATGTGTATCAAAAAAACGAGAAGAGACAAAGCATTGACGAAAGTCATTTTTTGTTATTTTTTTCTTTCTAAATAAATAACTTTATTTATGTAATGTAATATATTTGTGGTTGGAAATAATTTCTAAATAATGTTGCAGAACTTTTAGCATTTCAGCCATTTCAATTAGCTTTTCAATGAAACTGCGAAACTACTTTTTTTCCCCTAAATCTCTGACTGATTCCTTGGAACGGATGTTCTTTATTCTTATAATAATTTTTAATATTTGCATTATTCTATATTTCTTCTTAATTATATTTCCTTTTGAATAAAAAGTGACTAATCGTAAAAGAACTCAAGATTAAATTTAGTTTAGTGGAACATTTTGAAGTAATTCTTAACATTCTTTGTTTTTTTATTTCTGCTTTCGCCGAAATAACATAAAAATCCGAAACCTGACTATGCGGATCTAGCTTCTAGTGACGAGGGAGGATTGCGTTCAGTTTCCTAATATTTGACTTCCTTCTAGTTGCTTCTGAACGATGGCGAATCTTTATTTTGTTATTTCGAGCTTCTATGTTTTAATTTGTTTTGCTAATGTAAAATCCCATCAAGGCCCTAATCAATGGGGTTATCCTTATGGTGTATCTCCCTATGGTCAAAGTCCTTACGGTCAGAGTCCCTATGGTCAGAATCCTTATGGCTCTAGTCCTTTCCCCCAATTACCACCATTACCCAACCCCTACGCCATGTTACCACCTATTCCACAACTACCCTACCCCTATGGGATGTCTGCAAATCCTTTTCAAATGGCCCCTGGTAGCCCAACTTTCGCCTTCAGGACTCATCAATCACAACAGGAAGGTTCTAGCTCAGTGATGCTTGATCTCAATTGCAAGGCCCAGTCGGACTGTCCTGAGGGTCTCAAGTGCGAAGTCAGTACAGGAAAATGCCGCTCGTCCACAAGCTATCAGCACTCGAGTTCCACCAAAGCGTAAGAGATCTCTCAATTTTATTTTTATGGTAATTGCGTTTTTAAAATAACATATTCGATAAAAAGATTCAACCATTAACAAGATAAGAAAACAATCAATTCTACACTTAATTATCAAATAATTAAAAAGGAAATTTCAAAGTAAACTAAGCTAAACTAAAAAGTAAAAATTAAATAACTAAATATAAATTATACATTAATAGATGCAAAAAAAAAATCCTTAAAATTATAAAAATTCAGTTATAAATTTAAGATTCATAGTAGGCCGAGCGGTTAGCGTTGTCACTAAAACACTGGCCTCTCACATGTGAGTACCGGGGTTCAGTTCTCATGTGGGTTTCATGATGGTAGAGGATGCGCGCTGCGCAGGTTTTCTCGGGGTTCTCTCATTTCCTCTGCATTTTTCCCCCCATATTTTCTCAGCCTTTCTCTCCGTCTGTCCCCATTTCCGTGGTATAGCACAATAGACCTACAGGTCACAGTGCTTGGCTTCCCTGACACACAATCAACCAATCAAGATTCATAGGATTTTTAAAAGTAGAAAGCCTTAAAATTCTTAAAATATTAATATGATATTAATTATCATTGTAATTATTTATTCTTTCACAATACTTATGTAATTACGACATTACGTAATTAATAACAAATATTTAGCCTATTTTAGATCCTACTTTTTAGAACTATTATAGTTTACTGCAGCAAGAGCTAGAGTAAAACAATCTCGTTGCAAATAAAAAAAAAAGAAAAAAACAATAACTTTTTCTTTATTAATTCGTCACTCTTTCATTGATTTTTTCAATTAATGTTAATGTTATTTAGTTTTTATTCTAAAAACTAGAAAGAAATATTCTCAGAAATTCAGAAAACAATGCTTTTCTTTTCCATTTCCTTATGATTATAAAAGTTCTAGGATTGTGATTGATTTTTACAACTGCCATTAAAAAAAAAATATATTATGTACATTTATATAAGGTCTTCTTTCCTTTTTTTTTTGTTTGTTATTGACATTCTGCCTTTTTCGTGTTCTTTTATTATAGATCCGATCCTTTCTTGTCTTCCCAAAATTTTCCTTAAATTTTCCTTAAATCGCTGAAGTGATTTTATTAATTTCTCTTCTTCTTGACGATCGTTGTTGATTCTTTTCCTTCTTCAGTCTCTACTTGCAATTAAGTTTGTTGCAGAATTTCTTTCAAAATTGCAAAGTAGCAGACGTCGTTTCCGTTTTTTAATTCGATTGATGACCTTATTTATTTTGCTCCATTCTGTTGTAAGTCGATATTATTGCTAATAGTACGGAATTATATCTGGCTGTTATCAATATCGATACAATATTCTACAGGGTGTATCAGTTGAACCTCCGTCAATATCGCATACTGTACCAACAAGAAAATGACCTGGTTAATTTTGCTTCGGTCAACTTTGTTTTTCTTCTATAGTGATGTGGTGTGTGACCCTTTCGCAGCATGTTTTGTTGGAAAAGAACCAGTGTCTTCAAATTTGTTATTGATTGGAATCATTGTTTAACGTTTCGGAGACAAACCGATTTCCTCATCAAATAAATGTCTTGCTGCAGAGTTTTACCCTCTACTCATAACTAAACTTAATGACAAACACACGTTGCCTTTACGTCAACCGGAACTCACAACATATCACTATTGTGAATTATCGCAGTCACTAACGAGCATTCAATGGCACGAGGTGCTCGTTCTGACGTCAGGTGCATGCCCACTGTTGTACACAGATGAAACATTCCGAGGTCCGTCTTGTGTTAGGATACTTTTACAACGTATAAACTGCTCTCGAAAATAGATCCCAGAAAGAAGCTTTCGGGGTGACCGGGTCCAACTAATGCACTCTTTTTTAAAGGAAAAGAAATTTTGAGAAACATTCAAAGTTTGTAAATCAAAATTTTTTTCTGTAAATCTTACAGAAAAAAATATGCAACGCAATTAATTATGCTTTTTTTTAAAAAAAAAACAAAACAATGTTTAATTTTCTTTTTTATTAATATATTTATGTTTTTAAATTGTGATGAGTTTGCTACTTTTGCTTTCTGTCTCTTTTCTGAAATTCAATTCTTATTTCTACATCAACCGCACTAAAATTGTAACGGTATTTTTTTTTTATATTTATATAGTATATACAAATCTATCATATGTACAAATAGCTTAATGTACTTTCATATATATTTTATCATATCAAAAAAACCTCTTGCCAATTAAAATTAAATATATTATTTATTATGCCTTCTTTGACTCTACAATTAATTATGCAGTTCAAGTACGGGCGAATACCACACAGACAAATCTCAGACATTAACAATCTTCAAAATAAAATATTAAAATTAATATTTACTAGAATGTATTAGAATGAGGAGAACTTTAGGAATAAGCCGTTACTGAAATCAGTGGCATATATAGAATATATTTTCGGTGGGGGGGGGCCCCAAAATTAATTAAATTTAAAATAAAAAAATTTAAAAAAACCCCCCCTTCAAACAAAAAAAAAAAAAAAAACAACGTTGGAGGACATACCTTCATTATTTCGGTATATACACTCCCTTATATACACCCCTGACTGAAATGCGAAATACTAAATCCCCCCAACAAAATTTCCTCTGCTACAAATAACTTAAAATTACTATAAAATAATAGAATTGAAAAATAGAAATAGAGAAACAAATGTCACCCTCAGAGACAACAGAAAATTTACAATGATGGATTATGCTTTGATACTTAATAAATATGGAGAAAGTCGTATTAATCACATATTAGAAAAAAAACAATAAATAGTATAACTAAAGCCTCGACGGGAAGTGAATTCTCGTCTCTGATTATCTAGCCTTGTCCTGACGTTGTCAGGGGTACTAGCGCGTGGTCCGTTGGAGTCCATTCGCGAGTAGTCGTAGAAGTATCAATAAAGATATAAAATTAAATCACACAAGAATTTCAATATTTAAAAAACAAATAAGAAACTTGTTAATAATAAACGTTTGAAGAAACCCAAATATGATTACGATTAAAATGAAACAAATATGATTATGAAACGTATAGGATATAAGATTATATACATGTATGTACATGTATATATATATATATATATAACCGGACAGTGATCTGGGATTTGAAAATGCCAATATCAAAAGACAAATCACTGTTTCTATGGAGATATAATCCGATTATCTCCACTTCATCAGCGGCAAAATTTGGAAAAAATTTAGAAACTAAAACGCAATATTATTAAGACTTTGCTCTTTTAAAATTTAAAATTAAATATAAAATTAAATTTAAAATTTTATAACAAAATTACCTAAATATTAATATTAAAAACGAAGCAATAAAGTGTGCACGGTCCTCTTTATTACTTATTGAAGTAACTAAATATCTGAATTTAAGTGTTTAGTAATGTAAGTTAATTAAATTCTTATATTCTATTCATTCTAAATTGCAAATGATTGATTGAAATCTTTGCTTTGCGAAACTCGAAGAGGCAGCTTCAAGTTTTGCCTTTCAGATTTATATATATATATACTCATGGACAAAAAAATTAGCGCACTAAGAAATAATTGCGGGATCGTAACAAAACTTGCAATGAAGGTACATGTCGGGGAGATATGCAAATGATTAGAAATGCAGCGTGATTGCGCATTACGTATAGCCGGTAGAGGGCCTTGAACATCGTACTCAGTGGAGTATAAAACAGGTAACCCAAGCTTGTTTGAGTGTGCTGAATCATTTACAAAGGAAGAGTTGAGGTAGACATGCCATTACGCCGTGTTCGAAGACAGTATACGCAGTTGTCGCAGTTTGAGAGAGGGAGAATCGTCAGGATGATGGAAGCTGGGTGGTCAGCAAGGCGAGCAACTCGTCAATTAGGCCGCTCTGATTGTGTTGTGAGGAGGTGTTGGAACCAGTGGACCCGAGAAATGTCATGTACACGAAGACCAGGCTCAGGAAGCCCTCGACAGACCAGTCGTCGAGAAGACCGCCACATAGTCAGAAATGCACGCGTACAGCCAACTGCTTCATCGGCCGCCATCCAGGCACAGGTAGCACCTTCACTAGGGGCCGCTGTGTCTTCTCGAACCATACGAAGGCGCCTGGCTGAAGGACAGTTGGTATCGCGGCGCCCATTACGTGTGCTGCCCTTGACGCCCACCCATCGACGCCTCCGTTTGGAGTTTTGCCGCGCACGAGGAAACTGGACTGCAGCGGAATGGAACCAGGTCGTCTCTAGCGACGAATCCAGATTCAATCTCGGCAGTGATGACAATCGTGTTCGTGTGTGGAGAGCCCGTGGTGAACGCTTCAATCCTGCCTTTGCTGTACAGCGACACACCGCTCCCACAGCTGGTGTGACGGTATGGGGTGCCATTGCCTACATTACACGGTCACCCCTAGTATTGTTCCGTGGCACCATGACAACCCAGCGGTATGTTCATGAAATCCTGCAACCACATGTGTTGCCACTCATGCAACGGCTCCCAGGAGCCATTTTTCAACAAGACAATGCTCGGCTTCATACGGCAAGGGTGTCACAAGACTGTCTCCGCACTGTTACTACCCTTCCTTGGCCTACCCGATCCCCAGATTTGTCTCCAATCGAGCATATCTGGGATCATTTGGGACGACGAGTTGGGCATCCCACGAGTTTGAACGAACTAGAGGCAAGGTTACAGCAAATATGGAACGAAATGTCTCAAGACATCATACAGAACTTATATGACTCAATGCCCGATCGTATCGCATCGTGCATTCGCGCTAGAGGGGGTCCAACGGAGTATTAACTCGTCCGTTCTTTTGCCTTTTTCTCGGAAATAAATTATCCTTTTTCTTTGATTTCCTTATCATTTACTTATATCAAAGTAGTCATTACGTATGTAAATTTTCGTTTCATTTTGACGACTCCTTCTTGGTCGCTAATTTTTTTGTCCATGAGTGTATGTATGTATATATATATATATATAAATAACAAATTTTACTCTCTTAAAAAATAGTTACACAGTGTAAACGTTCACCCAAACAAACACAAAAAATCACGTTTAATCACTGGCATTTTCTTAGGCAAGACGGGCCTCAACCAGGGGCCTAAGTGTTGCTAAGGTATTGACGTAAAATGTTCGCAGTGCCAATGATGGCTGTCTTTTGTAATTCAGCTGTTGTTATTGCTGGTGCTCCAAGTCTGGTGTAATAGTCCATAAATTTAAGTGATAGTGTTCCTAGTGCACCAATGATGATTGGCAACACTGTAGTTGTTTTATTCCATATTCGTGTAATTTCAAGTGCCAGAGCCCTGTATTTGTTGATTTTTTCCAGTTCTTTTTCCTGGACTCTACAGTCCCCAGGGATGGCAATGTCAATTAGGGTCACATTTTGTTGGTCAATTAATGTAATATCAGGCGTATTAGCTGTTACATGCTGGTCTGTTTGAATACGAAAATCCCAGAGGATTTTAACTTGCCCATTATCCAAGACCTTTTCTATACTGTGATGCCAGGGTTTTTCTGATGTATGGAATCCAAATTTACGACATAGTGCTCAATGTATTTTCTTGGCTACATCGTCATGTCGCTTTTTATATTCTGTGTTAGCAATTGTAGAGCACTCACAGATTACATGATTTACAGTTTCTTCTCGGTTGTTACACAGTCTGCAAAGGCTGTTGGTGCTTGTGCCTTGTATTTTGGCCTTCATAACATTGGGCTGAAGGGCCTGTTCCTGTGCAGCAAGGAGCAGACCCTCAGTCTCCTTTCTCAATGTACCATTTTTTAGCCAAGTCCAGATGATATTTTTGTCATGTTTATGTTCGATTTTTTTGAAGAAAGCCCCATGAAGGGGCTTGTTTTTCCAAGCTTCTAGTCGAGTATTGTACTGGTCTTTTTTGTACCCTATTTTGGATTTGGTGGCTTTCAGGAAATTTTCAGTTTTAACTGCTTTTAGCAGTTTTTCATTACTGTTGTTGATGTAGTCACGGAGGCCACATTTTTCCTCTTCAACAGTTTGTTGTATCTGTAATAAACCACGACCTCCAATGGTGCGTGGCAGATACAGTCTATCAATGTCACTCTTAGGGTGTAATGAGTGATGTATAGTTAGAAGTTTTCGTGTTTTTTTATCGAGTGTCTCCAGTTCAGCAGTTGTCCAGTCAATAATTCCCGCTGGATATCGAATTAAGGGCACTGCCCATGTATTTATTGCACGAATAGTGTTTCCAGCATTGAGTTTAGATTTTAGAATCTTTCGAACTCTTTTCAAATACTCTGATCTAGTAAGGTTTTTGACCCTATCATGCAGGATGTTGTCCATTTCTAAAATACCGAGATATTTGTATGGGTCTTCCTCATTAAGTGACCTTATTATATCTCCATTTGCCAGTTCAATGCCTTCTGTTTTCTGAACTTTTCCACGTTGTACTGTCAGCATTGCACATTTATCCAGTCCAAAGTTCATTTTTATATCTCCACTGAAGATTCTCACAGTGTTCAGTAGTGATTCTAACTCAGTTGGACTTTTTGCATAAAGTTTTAAGTCATCCATGTAAAGCAAATGGTTGACTTTTCCAACCTGAGTAGAAATTTGGTAGCAAAGCCCAGTTTTATGTAAAATTGAGGTCAAGGGTATAAGGGCAATGCTGAATAATAAGGGAGACAGTGAGTCACCCTGAAAAATACCACGACGTATTTGCACCTTGCCTAATTCAATGTTGTTTGCCATAAGTGTTGTTGACCATTGCTTCATACTATTTTGCACAAATTTTCTGATGTTGTCATTTATTCCATAAATTTCCAAGCAGTTGTTGATCCAAGAATGTGGCAATCAGTCAAAAGCTTTTTTATAATCAACCCAAGCCATGTTCAAATTCGTTCGGCGTCGTTTACAGTTTTTTAGTATCATCTTGTCAATTAGCAGCTGGTCTTTTGTGCCTCTTGACTTCTTGAAATTTCCTTTTTGCTCAACAGGATAAATACTGTTTGTTGTTAGATGATTGTAGACTCTTGTGGCCAGAATTTTAGTGAATAATTTAAAAGTTGTTGGAAGGCAGGTGATTGGACGGTAGTTGTTGGGTGTATTGTCTTTGTCCAGGTCCTTTTTTATAAGAAATGTTCGTCCTTGTGTTAGCCAATCCTCAGTTATAGTGCTTTGGAGCATTTTATTGAATTGTACTGCAATGCGGTGATATAGACTGGTCAAGTACTTTAGCCAAAACCCATGTAGTTCATCAGGCCCTGGAGCACTCCAATTTTTTACTGTTTTAGCATGCTTTTGGACCATTTCTTCTGTTATTGTGATGTTATCCATTTGCTTATTTTTCTTTTTCTTGTTCTTCTTGTCAATCTCCTTGATCCAGGAAGCTTCTGTATTGGGGTTGACTGGGTTCTCCCAGATGTTTTTCCAAAAAGCCAAGGTCTCCTCCTTATCTGGTCCGTCATTGTTTTGTGATTCTTTTCCTTGTTGGAGTGATTTGTAAAAATTCCGCTGATTTTTACTAAATTGCATATTTTGGGTAAATTCTTTGATTTTCGCATCATATCTTTGTATTTTTGCAGTTGTTGCAACAACACGTTGCTTTAGCTCTTCAATTATAGTGGCTATTGTTTTTCGTTCAAGATCATGCCTCCTGTAGAGGCCAATTTTTATTTTCTCATTTTTCAGTTTTCCTTCTCGTAGTGACTTCAGACACGAAATGTCTGACCGCATTTTCTCAATCTTTTTCTCAAGTCTGATTCTCCATTTAGGCGGCCCTCTTGGTTTATACTGTTTGGGTAATTTGTACCCCAGTTCCAATGTAGCTATGTACGCTGCACTGTACATGAGTCGATTTGTTTCTTTTAATGTTGTTGTGGGGATTGTTGCAATGATTTCATTGATGTCTATTAGGAGGCTTCTAACTTGTTTGCTGCGAATTTGTCGCAATGGTGGTAGCCTTTGACGATTGTTTTCAGTGTTCATATGTTCAATTATACGTTCTTTAAGTAGCTTTTGTTGGTCATTAAGTTCATGATGTTCCTCAATCCTAATGATTTCTTCAATTGGTATATTTATGTCTGCAGTAGTATCCAGCTGCTGTGGTGTTGTCAAATCCAGTGTATTATCATTTTCATCAGGTTTATCAACCTGTCTTTTAATTTCATCTAATTCCAGTTCTGAGAATAATTTTGTTCTCATGATCATGTGTCGCTGCTGCATTATTCTAGGTTCAGAAATGTCACAGTCAGGGTTTCTCTCTGTCCAAATTCCCATCATCCTTTTTTGATATCCCCTCACAGAGGGATCGGACATGAAGTAGCATTTTATAATTTCTCGATTTTCATCGATTGTCCACCTTTTTCGTTTAGTTTTTCCAAGTGTTTGGGCAGCTGGGACTGCCTCTTCCTGTAGCCCACTTGTCGCCTGGTGCCCAGGTTGCTCAGCACCAAACGCAGCCGTTGTTGACCCGGGCCGCGACTGATCCGGTTTAGGATTAATTTTTCTTTGTCTCATCATGGTTGATGGTTGTGAGGGAATCTTAGTTTTCCCCCATAGCTGAGGCCTGTCTGCCTTGGGTGGCCCTTCTGGTAGAATACACTACCGACAGCATAGCCCCCAGCCCTGAGGTACTTCAGCCCACCCGGCTCGCCAAGCCAGTCCCCCGTCGGGTGGGTATATATATATATATATATATACAGTAAACTTCCGATTATCCGCAGAGGGATTATCCGCGGACTTCTCCTGTTTCCATTTTTTTTCCTGAACAATAAATTACGGAATTAATAAAAAAAACTTTAAATCTAGAATAAGGTAAACAATAAAAGAGGCACATTTACTGACGTCCAAGTAGAGGGTTTTCGTGTTTCGACACGAAAAAGACACGAAAAAAACAAAGACAATTGAGCGATTTTTTTTTGTTAAAAAGTAAGAAAATAAAGTAAAATAAAATAAAATAATTGTTTATAATGTATGTACTGCCATTTTAATCTAAACAAAACGTGTTAAAAGCATTTTTGTGTTGATTTTTGTCCTTTTTCGGATTATCCGCGGAATTCGCTTATCTGCCATTGCCGCTCCACCCAATTCCACAGATAATCGGAAGTTTACTGTATATATATATATATGTGTGTGTGTGTGTGTGTGTGTGTATATGTTAATATGTGAATATACGTATATGTGTTGATATATGTATATATTTGTTATGTATTCTGTATTTCACCTTCATATTACTTCGAAACTGTGTTCTGACTATAAAAAGGAGTTGTTGTTTCCTGGCAATTTATAATTTTCTAGTAATGGGATTATTATTTGTATGTATGTGTTTGTAAACGGATGTATATGTATGAACATATACAACAAAATAACAGAGACTGAAGTAACCAATATTGTTGGACATTACCATATACAAAACATGTATTAATAATATAAAAAATATCATCAGAAGATTGTATACCGATATACTCAGCCACTTTATGTATATAGTTCTGTATTTGTACTGTATATATGTAAATGTGTATGTGTGAATGTATATATATGTCATCTTAGAAAAAAAAATAGACATCATGAGGTAACATATATTATATGCCTGTTTGTTAGTCTGTAACTAAATATGTAAATATAAATCTAATTATTCAATGATGAAAATCCTTATGTAAATGTAAATAGGAGATATTTATTTTATCTTCTTGTATTTGCTACTCTTATTATATGACTGTTGTTTTCATTTTAATCCCTCTTTCACCTGACCAAAAATTTAAAAATGTTTTATCTTTAGTTTTTAGATATTTTTAATTACTTTTTACATATGTATATTTTAACAAAAAACACAGCACCTGTTGACATTAACTTCCCTAACGGGACTGAGTTGTAGATTCAAGTGTATTACAATAAAAAATAAAAAAGTTTTCATTTTCAGTGACAGGCACGTAGCCAGGACTCTCGTGGCCTCCCGAAATCTAAACAATCAAAAAAAAAAAACTCTCAGAGATGAAAATCAAAGGAACTAGTCATATCAATGTAAAATTGTCGCCTATTAGGACATCCACGGGAAGACAAAGAAATTCTTACTATGGCCCACCATAACACGCCATTTTTAGTGTCATCCCCTGGGCCTGTCCAGTGATTTGAGATATAATTTTTTCAATGTTGTTGCCTCATTAGACCAGTAAAAACTGTAGGTTTTTCTTCGAATTCTTGGTAATTGACGTCACTTCGGCAATCTGTTTCATTTTCCTACCAAAGCTAGCCAGTGTTTATGGTGAGCTCAAAACAATTTCTGGAATCGTATTTGATTAAAAAGACAGTTTGATTTAAAAACTTTTGGAAGTTTTAGCTTAGATATTCATAACATTTTGTCTGATGCTTTTGAAAGAGTTTTCTAAAAATTCATTTTCGAAGTAGGTCCAGTTGATAACCTTTGCGAAATGACTGAGCAAACGTATGAGTACAATGAACATAGTTCAACAGTGAGTGAAGTTTTAAAATGAACGCTGCTGATATGAATACTTAGTTTTATCAAGAATAATACATGTTTAATTCACTCAGTCCTTGTTTTATTGCCTCTTTACAATTAAAAGAATATCACTGACTACTTTTGGGCTCGTTGTTTTACTACAGCTGATTGAGATTAATTAATCAATGTATGAATTTCGATATTAACGTCTTTCACTACCTATATCTATAAACTGTCGCTTATTCAAGATGAATCCTTCAAATAATAGATGGAAATTTGCTCTTCCGTTGTTCCTACTAGCGTAATTGTAGTTTTATTGGAGGTAACGCTTATAACAGAACCTAGTAATTTGCTAGGGCTAATATGTTAGAAAGTATTTTCAATAAAAACATTTAAAGATTTCAGAAATGACTTTCAGTATTTGCATTGAATTCAAGAATTAACGATTCAGAAGACACACATTTTATACTATTCTGATCTTAATATTACTTATGTTGATTTGTTTTACAATTATTACAATTAGTTGCAATCAATAAATTAGCAGTAACTTCCCGATAGGAATTGAATGATGTTGTACGAGGAGAAGTAAGTGATCTTTGGACACAACCCAGGGCAGCTACAACACAACCACGACAGCTGTTTGTGAGAGAAAATTTGATCTCTCTTCAATCAATCGAAGATTTCCTTTTAATCTCAGAGTATCTTTTGATTCGGCAACAGACTTACCTTTATCGGTAGAGACACATTAATCTCAAAAAAGCAGGTACTGCTGCTTAAACATCCCAATATAATTCCTGGAGACTGACAACAGAAATTGTTCTTAACTAATAAGTAATATTTCATTGAATGAACTGACGAACTTAATGGCGTCCTGTGATCTTCAGCAACGGATGGATCTCCTGTTTTTCTTTTCTTTCTTTTTTCTTTCTTTGTTTTGTTTTTTGAGTTTCGAGAACTGTTGGAAGAGATTAATTGTAGAGTAACAGACAGTAAAGGATAGATAATAATGAACTGTGTTAAGAAACACTAGAGATGTTCCTTAATAAGTCGCTAAATAATACTTTCTTATGATAAAGTATGTACTTGGTAAAATCTCCTACAACGAAACCCGAACAAGTTGTATTTCCTTAGTATTTTATCATCAATGTTTGAGTTTCAGCAATAAATGTTATCTCTGTTAATGATTATATTTGTTTATTTTCATTTTGATATTATTGTATCTATTAATAATATAGGTATTTGAATTTTCCAGTTTATAAAATAATGCATCTCAGACAGAAGGCTGTAAGTGAATCCAGTAAAAGTAAATTTATAAGAAACTAAAAAAAAAACCTTAATTTATAATCATTATTGCAAAGAGAAAAATAATTTTTCATTTTCTTTTTCTATTTTTAGTCAAACACCTCCAGGATAAAGAGATTTGCTTGGAATTTTTTTCTTCCATATTCATGAAGCTCTAGAAAACCACAGCTAATTCGCAGAATAAAAGCTGACCACTTTTGTAAAATAAAAAAGAATTAACTGTTAACTGAAGACAGCAATGTGAATAAGCAATAGTATTTTAATTCATTTATGTAATCAAATAATATTAAAAAAAGTCGAATGTTTGCTGAATATTGGTTTTTGTTCTTCATTAATTTTTTTTGCTTCAGCCATCACTCGAATCCAACTCTGGATCAACCCTTAGAATTTTGTGGGTAACATACTGAAGTGGTTTCTTCTTCAGGAAGCTATTATGGAATGCTATTATAGACATGAAGAGAAAGTGAAAAAGATGCTGACTGGAAATTGAAGCATCCATGACGGTGCCGGGATTCGAATTGAGGTTCCGACACATCTGTCTAGTGGAAGGCCATCACCTAGACCACTAGGCTATGCAGAATGACTCTTCATTATTAAACTTAATCAAATTTGGATAATAAATTAAATTTTGGAATACTTTGTTAAATCTGAAATCGTGGGAAAGCGTAATATGTTGGGTATTTTTTTAAATTCTGCCTGGGTGGAAAAAAAAAAAAAAATGTTTAAAAATAACAACATGAAATTAAGTAACTACTTTAATCGAAAACCCAAAAAAACCCGAATCATTCTAAATGACCTATGTATCATTTGGAATGATTTTTTGTTTTTGTTTTAAAACAGTCAAATATCAAGGCATAAAAAATCAATAAAATTAAAGATATCAATTCAAAACATCAATAACATTTGTATGCATCCATCAACGCATTCTTTTTTAGATCACCGCAACAATGGATTTCAGTTATTATAGTTCATTGTTGCTGTGAACCAATAGAAAGAAAGTATATATCAGTTTAATTTTTAGCCACCTAACAATGATCTAAAAACATTTGAGATGAACTGAGATCACATGACAATGAACGAAAACCGAAATATTTAACTTTCTTAATCAGTTATAAACATTATTAAAACATTTAAAACATTCCAATTATTAAACAATATATTTTATCTCGAAGATTTATTGATAAAATTCTGCAACCTAAATTGAAATATCTGAAATAATTAAGATTCTTGAAAAAACATTCTTTGCACCAAGATGTTTAAACGTTTGATCTGAGAATTAAAGTATTTTCTTAAAAGATAGCAATTGAAATCTTGGAAGCAGTTTTGGATTTAAAAAACCCACAAATTTCTTGGTAAGACTTGCTAGCGGAGGAACTTGTTACACAAAGGAAAGATAGAATAAAGTCCTTTCACAAGAGATTACTATTGAAATTACTAGACAAGTTATGAATAAATATCAATCGAGATCAAAACTTTGTTCTATAGAAAAATTTAAAGACAAAATAGGTTAAGTGATAAAATTAAAAACAATTTTAAGTTTAAAATTAGGAGTGACTAAAAAATTACTTCAACTTAAAATTAAAATCAGTGATTTGTTAATGTCCCAAATCATCTAGAATATGTAACGCTGATGTTTCAATGGTTCTTAAAAATACATTCGAAAAGAAAAAGGTTTTGTAAGTTACAGTAATTTTAAAATTAAAATTATAAAAAATATATATTAAAAGAATAAGTAAAACAAATATCTACATGAAGACTTTAGGAAAAAAAAATATTTTGTAAAATGTAAATTAAAATTTAAAGTTAAGTAAAAATTTAGTGTATGCTAAAAAGATTCTTTCAGTTTGCTCCACGTGTCATCTGACGAAGGGGTCAGAACCTGGTCCCCGCAACGTGTAATAAGAATTTTTTTAAAATATATTTTTTCTTAAGTGTGTTAGGTCCCAATTGTAAATATAATTCGGTTTAATTAATTTTTTTTCAGTAGAGTTTACATCTTTATCGTAATCATTAAATTTATGTAAATATATTTTCTATTTAATGCATATACAGTATATATAGATAGATATATGCAACTTCTGATATATTAGTATAAGCGCCGGCAAAAAACAAAATCAATGTAAAAGAATGGACCACTTGAGGTTTACGCCCATATCGATGTCACGTATGACGTGTATCCCACATGCGGCGAGAGCTTTGACTTTGTGTGAATTACTTAAAAATTCGTCGATTTTTGATATTTCAAGACGGGTGGTTCAGTACTGTGCAGATCCTTATTGTAATAATTCTGTAAAACGCTTGGAATATCCTTCTTTAATATAACATTTCCTCTATATCTAAACCGGTTAAAACAAAGCACATGGCTTTGTTTATCCCACATGCGAAGCAGTAGCCTGGTGGGATATGTTGTAACTACGAAGCCCCGCAAGTGATCCATTAAATTATATCCTTCTTTGATAATATATTGCTGTCGTCTTCTTCAATAGGAGATAATCAACTCTATATCCAATCTGAAAATTTTGGAAGGCTTGCAATCGTTGCATCCAAATCAAATCTTTTAGTTCACCCTCTATATCTACTAGGGTTAAAACTAAGCACATGTCTTTGTTATCCCCACAAGCCAAAAAGAGTAGACTGGTGGGATATTTTGGAACTACGAAGCCCCGCCTATCTTCAAGTGATTCATTAATGAAAGAAAGTGACTGAAGCCATCTTTCCGTTCCTAAACGAAGCAGCTCCAGGAACTGTTTGGAGATCACCATCTTTCCTCAGCCAATGCTTTCACAGATCATAGTAACAAATATAAGAAAAAAAAATAGCTTTCCAAAAAGAAAACTT
This sequence comes from Thereuonema tuberculata, assembly GCA_023159025.1. Classification (NCBI taxonomy): domain Eukaryota; kingdom Metazoa; phylum Arthropoda; class Chilopoda; order Scutigeromorpha; family Scutigeridae; genus Thereuonema; species Thereuonema tuberculata. The sequence goes on from JAFIDM010002131.1 coordinate 3,616,061, forward strand.
TAAAAAGGACATTAAACTTTAAAAAAAAAAAAAAAAAATTACACGTTGTAAGTGCTTCAAATGCATCATAGAGTACAACAAAAATTAGAAGAAACATTCTTTTAGAATCTAATTTTAAAGTTGAATTACGTAACCTTTCATCCGTCAATTTCTAATCAATGTAAGTGAAAAAAAAACCTCACATATCTCAGGAATCTCAAACTTAGGAATAACATTTAGATTAAGTAAAGAGAAATGCTTATTATTTTAATATTAATCAGATCTAAGTAATTACCTGTGATTCAAAATGCGTCAAAGCAAATTGCTCGTTTCAGGAATAATGGAAATAAATTGGATTTAAAATTGGATTTTCTTAAACCGGGTTTTTGAAAACACTTGTTGAAGGTTGAATCCTAAGGAAGATCCATATTGCTATAAACCAGACAATAAGTTTGGAACGGAAAGTCCAAATACGTGTTAAATAAGTCAATATACTAAAATACGTGTAAATAAAAGTATATAACGTGAACATTAAACAAAAAGAAGAAATGCAATTTTCAGTAACATACCATGAGATGAAGATAACGTGAATCTCGTTTAACAGTTTCGTTCTTATTAGAATATATCAGATTTATTCAGTTGATTAAAGTTCACATTCAACTAGGAAGTAATAGCTGACCGCCATTAAGCCCAAGGAATAAAAGAAAAATATTTATCCTTCTAAAGATATTTTTTTTAATGACATACTATTACTTTGAATATTTCTATTCACTTTGGTAAAAATGTCCCAAAGAAAAGGATCTTATTACCAAGAAAATTACGAAAAAAGAATCAGAGAAAATCAAATCAAATCAAATTAAAGTTCTTAATTTATTAATTAAATTAAGAATAAATATTAAAGATTCAAATAAATACTGTTACTTGACTAAAGATTACAGATAATTGGAACTTTTACAACTGTTTCTTATTTAATCTTCAGCTTTATCCAAATGAACTCTCAATGGTGATTACTTATGCCCGGTTGCACCAAAGTAGCGTTTAACTACGGTTTCAGAGTTCAGCTTGAACCTCAAATTGAAGTTCAGCCTTGTTGCACCAAGCTACAGCAGGCATAACTGAACTGAGGTTCTGTGATCTTGGTTCGTAGCAGCGGAAGTACGTCATGCGTTCAAAGCTGATTCCTGATTGGTTACAAGATTCGTATTTCGTTGCGGGAAATCAACCCATTGTTTTCAACAGTTGTCCTTTGTTTCAGCAGTCAACAATCTCATTACGAAAATGGAGTTCAGGAATTAAAAAACTGAATTCTGCCGAGTCCCTATTTACACAGAGACGAAAAAAAAAAATCCTTTTAATTGATGTAATTGAATCGTACATAACACATTTTAGAATGTAAAAAAACCGGCGCGGAATATTAGTAATGTAAGTAATCGTCCCAAATTAAATAACAATAAAAAAACCTACAACAGTAAATAACACACAGTCATAAAATGTGATTTCATCACACTTGGGTGGGTGGATGGCTATAAGTGTCCCACCCCCGACCGACAACGGGCCCTCGTAAGCTCTCTTTTCGTGCCACCGCGTTTTGGAGTCCGGTATCGGCGGTCTCCTGCCGGATCTAGGCGTACCGTCGGCGGCAGAGATGGGACCAACAGCGGCAAACTTCGGTGCCCGAGAAAAAGGACCCGGTGTCGATGGGGGGGGGGGGGGACACTTAGGTATCCGTGCAGACTTTGGTGAAATTTCACATTTTATGACTGTGTCATTTCTTGTTGTAGGTTTTTTATTGTTATTTAATTTGGGACGATGAACTCCACGATTACCCTAATACTGATCCCGAAATAGTCTGCCCCTTGGATACAAATTATTCAACTCTGTTAACAACTGAAATTCCTCTTCACAGTCAGTGTCCAACGAATTAAATAAATGTAAAGTTGTTATTTTTAAAAGTTATTTCTGATAGTTGAGAGAAAACTTGCTTTGGTCTCAATTCACAAGCGAATATCAGTAATGGCCGAACGCCGAACAGCGGTTTTGAACCGAGTTCAGCGCCTTGAACGGCCGAAATCGGCTGATCAACTTGACGACGCTTTTGAACCGAGATCATCACTAAACGTTGTTGGCGCAATAGGGTTAAGAATGATCTCCGTTCATCTAGCAGTTTGAACGTGGTTCAGCTACTGAACTTCAATGGTGCAACCGGCCATTAGTCAAATAAACGTTGATGATTCAGTTTATTACAGGAAGCTTATAAGCAAATGGAATAGTTTTTAATTAATAAAAATCTGAAATGGATAGAAATAAAAAAATATTAAAAAACATCACTTTCAAATATTGTTTGTGTGCATCGAGATTTTTGTGATGATCCTTTTGTTAGGATATTAATCACTTCAACACTCAATGGCATTAAAATATTTTTTTTTGTTTTAATTCTGTAATAAAATCATCAAAGCGTTCATTAACTGGTATGTTACTAGGGGGGAGGGTCCAAATCGCTGCGTAGTAGGCAACGTGATATTTTATATTTGAGCACGACGTCACATGGATTGCAACTTGGAAATTCTCTTCTATTCAAATAATGAATGGAGTGCTTCATTTATTGAAAAACAAAAACAAAATAAAAATGTTTTAAAAATTAGCGAAATAATGTAATTAAATAATTTTTAAGCGGTCTGACACTAAAATAAATAATTAAATAAATCGAAAAAAGAAACTTTTCAAAGATAATACTGAGATTATAAATTTCACAGTTATTTTTATTAAATATTACAAAATAAAATTAGTTTTTAACTATATTGACTTCGTTTTCAATAAAGATCAATGAAAATTAATGAAATGAAATGCTAGCAAAGAAATTGAAAAAAAACCTCACGATGAAATTCGTGAGGTTTTTTTTTTTGTTATTTTGTATAAGTGATTTTTACGTGTGTTGTATTAAATCGTTGATTTAAATGGTGAAAGGAACTTTCATAACAAACATTAAAATAAAAATTACGTTAAAAACAAATGTTCCTTTTAAGTTCCTTTCCATTTAAAACTAATTATTTTGTACTTTTAAAGATTTTATTTTATTAGTTCTTCTCCGATATTTTACACACCCTTTAATTTATGTCAATCTTAAAAAAAAAGTGTGGGCTGGGTTATTTTAATCAGTTTTACTTAATTGATTTTTGAACGAGGAATCCCTGCATTTTCACTGAAAGAGAACTTCATTCTTAAAAGGATTACCGTAGTCTAGAAAAACCTTGAATTTTCTTACAATGGAAACTTTTTCGTAATTAGATACGATATTTTGTCAATGAAATCTTTCTCTTTTAAATAAATAAAGAAAATACTTACAAAGATATTTTTTTAAGAAAAGTAAATTTGTAACTAAAACTTCTAATGAAACATCTAATAGATATTCTTCGTCCATAGAGAGACACAAAACAATATATTTCTTCATTCAATATTTCTGTAAAGATTAAAAGTAAAGTTGAAGCTAATTGTATAAATGGGGGTTATTTGTGGATTGGAATGTAGGGAATATAGGGAGATCGATAAAAGAGCATTTAGAGATGAGCATGTGAGAGCCTTTAGAAAGAAAAGAAAATGTATATCAGATTGAGCGGACCATATTCTTAAGTTTGACCACAATCCTGACCATTTAGTTAACTTAGTTACGAGTCTCAGGATGATACAGGGAGATTGTTATTAGAGTCTTGTTTTATCAACTGGAGTAAATGTATGAACAAGGAGAAAGTTCTAAAAGTAAATGAAATTTCTTGTTGGTATTTTTAAAAAACGTATGGATAAAAAACAAGACATTAAAAATAAAACTAATCGAGTGTAAGCTGAATTATTTGTCCGTTTGTTTGGTGTTTATTTCGTTTAATTACTTCATTTTTAATTTTTGATTGTTTTAGCTAAGTTTCTTGTTTGTTTATATAAAAATGTTATATTGTATTTTCACGTTTAGATTTGTTTAATTTCATGATTGTTTGTCTTTCTGGTTTAAGTTTATGATTTTGTTTTCAAATTTTGTTGATTATTAAGGAAGAGAACGATAGATTTTCTTCTTGTTTTTATATAAGTTTCCCTGACGAAGGTTTGATTCAATACAGAAATGTTGGAAATATGTTGTTTTCTGTCTCTTTATGAAAGTAAATTTGTTACCATTAGAGATAAAATAAAAATAAAATTCATTTAATCTTATTATTTTTTTCTACTTGTTTTCTAAATTATCGTAAGTGAGTGACAAAAATAATATTTCAATCGGGGAAAAAAAAAATACTTCAAAACTTTCAATCGGGAGAAAAATTAAATAACCCAAACTTTTAATCGGGAAAAATTTAGATATTATAAAACTTATAATTTGAGTTCTTAGGTGTTCGACCACTAAATTGCAATTCAATCTTGCCTGAAATCCAAATGACGTCATTGAGCTAGCCAATAGAAATCGTTTCCGCGGCGGAGTTAACCTTCTCTCTTAAATAACATTGGATATGTTGCAAATGTAAGGCTGAAAAGTAAGTGTATTTCTTATAATGCCTTACAACTGCGATACAAATTATGCAAAGCAGACCACCATAGCCATTTAAATGAAAATGCATCAAAATTCAGGAGTATCAGGGCGTTTAAATTAATTAATGAAATTATCATTAAATTAACTTTTACTATTTTGTTTAATTAATTTAATTTCGGAAGCCCTGAATTGGCATGTTTGCTTCACTTTCATTCTTGTATGTCTGAGATATTGTAGATATAGCCTATGCATTGCATAGTATGCATGTTTTATTCGACAAAATAGTTCCCACTGTCGTCCTAACGGGTAATGCAGTAAAGCCTACTGTCTATCTTGACAATCTGGGATCCCAGTGGCCGTCCCGTCTCTGGAATAAGGATTGTGCATTCCTTGCTTGATACCTCCTCGTGGTCCCAGATGGACAACGGAGATCACTCCGGCTAAACTCAAGGAAAATCTGCGGGAGCTACGGGACTCCCTTAGGAACTCTGACCACAGAGTCTCCCCCGTCCGATTGAAAGTCGGCGAAAACACTAAAAATTGCGTGGGAACAGAGGGCCCCCAAGTCCTAGGCCAACCTCGACTTGAAATACCTCCCCTAACTTAACCCTTTAACTGCTCCCATCGTCTATAAGCGATCGCCTTAGTAGACTGTTCCCATCGTCTATTGACGATTTGAATTATGCTTCTACTCTCCGAGTC
>JAFIDM010002131.1:3621258-3633513 GCA_023159025.1 Thereuonema tuberculata
TCTATTGACGATTTGAATTATGCTTCTACTCTCCGAGTCCATAGGCGCTTAGAAGTTCTTCCTTTGACAAATAGATGTCATGCGGACATCTTTTAGTTCTCTTTATATTTTTTTTTTGCCCTTCGGTAGCTGCCAGGAACCCTCAGTAACACTTGAAAAATGTCGAGAGAAAGTCGTGCAGGTTCGTCGCGCGGACCCCGCCCCGGGAAGAGACCATTTTCGTCACGAGATATAGTGTCTGTTCTTGATGAACTCAGAGATGAAGAAGAAGTTTTTTCTTCAGAGTTTGAAGATAGTTATGAAGACGTTGAAGATCCTGTTGAGTCATCCAGTGAAGATGAGACAAGAGGAGAGAGCCCCGATCCAGTCTTCGAGTGGAAGAGCGGACGAAATTTTGTGCCACCGACATGGAACTTTGACTTTACAAGCGCCGGAATAAGTGGTGATTTTGTTGTTCGCGATGAAAACAATCTGTTGGAATATTTTGAGACTTTTTTGGACAGAGGTATCGTGGAACACATTGTAAGTGAAACTAATCGTTACGCCAATAATTGTATTGAGTCACAGACATTGTCACAATTTTCCAGAATGCGCCGTTGGCATGATTGTAGTGAGAATGATTTGTATATGTTTTTGGGCTTGACAATGTTGATGCCGCATGTAAAGAAGCATTCAATTGATGAGTACTGGTCAAAGGATCCATTGATAGAAACGGCAGTTTTCGGGAAGTACATGTCTAGAGACAGATTTTTGGCTATTCTTCGGTTTTTGCATTTTTGCAACAATGATGCCGCAAATGTAGAAGATCCCTTGCACAAAATTGATTCGATTTTTTGCATGCTAAAGGAAAACTTTTGTGGCTCCTTCAATCCCTTTCAGAAGCTCGTAATAGATGAATCGCTCATGCTTTTCAAAGGTAGGCTATCATTCAAACAATATATTCCTTCAAAGCGGCACAGATTTGGAATTAAGTTCTTTGTTTTATGTGATTGCGAGACGGGAATCATATTAGATATGATTACATATACGGGTCATTCCACAGAAAACGTACCTTTTTACGTACAAGGCAATTATTTACTTAAGAAATATTCAAAGTTCTTCTTTCAGTGATTATAAACAGCAATACAAACGAAGGAAGATATGAACATTGGTATTCTTTGTTCTTTCATTTTATTTCTATTAAATTTTTAAACAATAGTGAAGATATGTATACCTCCGTTACGTGTCACAAGTGCTTCGTCAGAAGGGTGGTTAATTATTTCATGAATTTAAGGAAATATTGAATAAGTGAGTCACATTGTATTTCTTACATTAAAAGGTGAACTTCAGTTCGACATAAAAAAAAATGAGAAAATGTTAGCTTGAACATATGTTTTTAGGTTTGAAAGTTTGTCACAGACTTTCCCTGTATCCTCCGTTCTGAAGATATTTTAACAAATTCCCATTAGATGGCAATGGTATTCACAAAGAGTGGATGAAGGAGGAAAAGACGCCACTTTGTTTTAGCTCTATCTTGTGTTTGGAGTAAAATAGTATGGTTTAACTATATTCTATCTAACAGTTTCTTCAGGATTCTCAAGACGGTTCTAATCTTTGTGAATCCTCCGTTCTCAACTTAGACAAATAAATAACATTGAGAAAATACATAGAACTTGTTGAAGTTATTCTTAAATACGATTCAATTACATTTTAAAGGATGTTCACGAGCTAACCTCACAATAAGCATGACAAACTAGGGAAATTTTGCAGAAATGTATCCTCCGTAGATGTATCCTCCGTTACATTAACATTGAATGGAGGATATTAATTTCGTAACTGAGGGTACAAAATCATTTATTTAAATACTATGAGTCTCAATAATTGATTTAATATATGTACTATATTGTTTATTATCATTATCTCAATAATTAATTTAAAATATTTATGATTTTGGAATATTTGTTTATTATTATCGGTAAATTTCTTTTCTGCTATTTTGCGATAAGTTAATGTTCTGTTTAACCACTCAGTTTCAGAATAAATTGAAATTTTACTTAAATTATGAGTTATGCTTTTAAAATATGGTAGATTTCATTACTGTATCTTATACTGTGTTACAGTTGTGTATCCTCGTCCATATCAAAATTTTATTTTATTCCTTATTTCATGAAAAAGGAAGAAACAATGTAACAATTCATTTTATAATTCATAGAAGCAATAATACTGCTTAGAAAATAAATTTCAGATTTGTTTGTCAATATTTTTTTTTTAACATTTTTGTCTCTTAAAAGTTACGTTTTCTGTGGAATGACCCATACAGGGAAGACAACTAAAATTCCTAAAAGTGACTTAGGCATATCTGGTGCTGTCGTAATGAAAATGATGGAGAAATATTTACGTAATGGGCACATTTTGTACACTGACAATTGGTACACTAGTCCACGATTATGTAAATATTTACTTGATAATGGTATGGGATCATGTGGGACAGTCAGAATAAATAGAAAAGGTATGCCAACGTTCCCAGGAAAGTGCAAGCCAGGAGACTATCATGTCAAAAGTTCGAAACAATTGTTAGCTCTCAAATGGCACGATAAGCGCGATGTGACAATGCTAACAACGGTTCACCGAGGGAAACTGGTTGCAAGCGACAAGAGAGATTGGAGGAATAATGTATTTATACAAAAACCTGACGCAGTTCTAGACTATACAAAAAATATGAGATTGGTAGACAAGTCAGACATGCAAATCAGTTCAGTGGAATGTATGAGGAAATCAGTCAAGTGATATAAGAAAATGTTTTTTCATTTGATAGATGTGACGCTTCTAAATGCATACCGATTCCATTCCGTGAAAACTGGAAGCAGCATGTCACTGAAGGAATTCAGTCTAACTGTAGTGCGCCAAATATTCACGAAATACGGCACTCTGTCTCAACCCCACCCTGGTCGTTCGACCCCCACTAACCTAGCACCAGATCGGCTCTTGGGAAAAGACGTCATTTTACGACACTACCTGGAGTTCGTCCCACCCACGGAGAAGAGAGCCAAGCCGCAGAGACAGTGTCACGTCTGTATGAATACGCAGCGTAGGGAGAAGCGCAGGAAACTAGTGAGCACATGGTGTCAGGAGTGTGAAGTGGGACTATGTATTGGGCAGTGTTTTCGTGATTTTCACAGTAAGAAAACATTTTAAAAACACAGTTATGGTGAACAATAAGTGGATTTTTTTGTTGTACTGGACATAATTCCAAATGAATAGCTGTTTGAAAATATATTTTGAAAAAAATTTTTTTTCGTCTTTTTGTAAAACACGTCCTGAAGTTCATCATTTAAAGTTAAATCAGCAGAAGTGTATTCATTAAAATATTTTTTTTTAATGTTTTCCTTAAGTAAAAGGTTATAATTAATAAAATTATGCAAAAATTTAAAAAAAATAATAATTCTTTTTTTTTTTGCGCCTTTGGGGAGCTCTATTTCAGCTTAATTGCGCAGTTAAAGGGTTAAAGCGGTTTATGAAGTAGAATGACTTTTATCGGACATGGAACTGACGGTAACCTGAGCCACGGCGGCTCGGTGGCAGAGGAAGCAGATGCTTGTTCCTCAATGAATCTGTTCCCCCCCGCAGCCCGAGAGGCTTTTTATATCTGAGTACAGCAAATTTGGCTGAGTCCCAGCCGAAAGTATCACAGAGCGCGATCTCTTACCTCGCGAACTAAATCGATGTCCTTATATGTGATATAGTATGGAGTGGCTCTACGGTCCTATCTGCCCGGCTTCTTGGCCACTCGGACGTGACCAAGATACGACGGACGAGCGCCTCCTTCTCTAAAGGAAGCCGGGTCAATGTTCCCGCTTTCGTGGTCTCCCAAGAGACATCATTTTCACTGGGTAAGTTTTCAGAGGCGCTCCCGAGACCAGACCACCGTGAGGGATACGTGTTTTATGCTTGTGATGTCCTTTGTATATGTCGTCGTCCGTGGGTAGACTCTAACCCCTTCGTGAACAGTTCTTCGCCGCCTTCTCTCCTCCTCTTTTTGCCGGCCCATTTTTCCGGGTCATACAGTCAGTAGGATCTTTCATGGAAGTGCCCAGCTTCCGTGGTCTCCCAAGAGACACCACATTCGCAGGGTAAGTTTTCAGAGGTTTTCCCGGGCCTCTCTTGCTCTCTGGAAGCCACCGTGAGGAAATTCGTGTTTTGTGTTTGTGATGTCCTTTGTGTAGGTGTCCGTACCGCCACGATCGAGCGGTCTCAGGCGGCGGTCTGCCGTGTGGCCGTTATGGCGGGACCTGGGTTCGAATCCTGCTTGAGGAGATGAATGTTTGCTTTCTTTCCCGTGTTGTTTACTCCTTCGTCTTTCCCTTCTTTCGTCTTCTATGGTATCTTTGGGTTTCCCTCTGATCTGGGTTAGTGTCACGAAGGGCATCCGACTATAAAACCTGTTGCCAAACCCCCATGCGGAGTGGGAATAACAGCGACCCCATAAAAAAAAAATGAAAAAAGCTGCAGAGGAAGAAGATGTCCTTTGTGTATATCGTCGTCCGTGGGTAGACTCTATCCCCCTTGTGAACAGTCCTTCGCCCCCATCTTTCCGGGGTTGGTGGTTTCGTCCCAGTTTAGATTGTAGGAACTTAATTCCTCTCCCGCTGAAACTCTTTATTGAGTATAACAGCCTATAAAGCCTGTGTCTATCTTGACAATCTAGCTGGGTTTGAAAGGTGAAAGTGGGCTCCCCAGGGCTCGCTCTGCCTTAGGCCTACGGCTGGCGCAAGCCGGTCAGAGTTGCTTCCTCGTGGCGCTAGATGGAAAACGGCTGAAAGCCGGCAAAAATTCTGGAATTTCCTGGGAATAGAGAGCCCCAAGACCTAGGCCAAATTCGGTGACAGGGGAAGCAGATGATTGTGCCTCAATGAGGGCCGCCCAGTTGGCATCTGCTCTCCCCGCAGCCCGAGAGGCTTTAATATCTGAGTACGGTAAATTCGGCTCCCAACCGAAGGCATCACAGAGCGGAATCTCTTACCTCGCGAACTAAATCGATGCCATTATATGGAGGGTTCAGAAGCCAATCGGTGTAAGTCAATAAACCAAAAAATTAAATAGGTTTTTCAAAATTATGTATCAAAAAATACAACGTTTGTAAATTTGAAGAATAAATTTTTTATTGAAAGATAACATAACTACACACTTGGAGGAGTGATTTCAGCACTTTGTCAACCAAAAGTATAAACATTAGGGTACGATTTACAGAAAAAAATTCAATTTAAAAAAAAAATGACTTACACTGATTGGCTTTTGAACCCTCCATATGTGACATAGTACGGAGTGGCTCTACTGTTGTATCTGCCCGGCTTCTTGGCCACTCGGTCGTGACCATTGCAGGACGGTCGAGAGCCCCCTTCTCCAAACGGAGCCGGGTATGTACGGTCAATGTAGCATCCAACCGAAATCTCCCAGCTTCCGCGGTCACCCAAATGATAGCATTTTCACCGAGTAAGTTTTCAGAGGTACTCCCGAGCCTCTTTGGTCTTCTCAGAACCACTGTGAGGGAATTTATGTTTTATGTGCATGATGTTCTTTGTGTATGTCGTCGTCCGTGGACAGTCTGTAACCCCTTTGTGAACAGTTCTCGCCGCCTTCTCCCCTCCTCTTTTTGCGGGCCCATCTTTTCCGGGATTCGTGGTTTCGTCCCAATTTAGATTGTAGGAACCTAGTTCCTCTTCCGCTGAAACTCTTTTAGAGTACAAGCGTATACTGACTTATCTATCTTGACAAAAGCTTCAAGTCAAGAAAGAACAAAAATACCGAGTGATCAAGAAGTAACAGGAGGTGTTCGGAGCACTGTATTGTGTTATGTTAAAGTTAAAGGATGCCACGACAGGCCTATGCAGGCCCAAGGGCTCGCGGGAGGCAAGGTTCCGGCGTTACTTGACCAACGGGACTAGGTTGAGGTCGGGAGGTCAGCCCGACGCCCGCCCTCTTTTAACTCAAGGGAAAGAAACCCAGTACCCATTCTACAGAGGGCTGGGTAGGCCCTAGGACCCGTTTGGAGGAGAATGGAGCGTGGAAAAATTCCCGTCTCCGCCGAGACCGGGAATCGAACCCGCGACCTCCAACCCGCAGCCAAGCGCCTTACCCACTCGGCTACCGGGCCCACGTATTGTGTTATGTACTGGACGAAATAGAACTTTTGGTCACCATATACATTAAAGTATGCGGTTTCGATTTGTCAAGAAAAAAAAATTAGTATTAAACAAAGCCGATAGGGGAAATTCTGGCGCTGCAAGCACATAATGTGAAAAAAGAATACATAACTGCCAATGGAAACAGTAAATAACAACACACCAAATACCAATGAAAAACGTTTATTATAGCAACCTACAAATTTGGCTGAAGGTGACCACCAGCCTGATGTTCCACTAATTGAATGCGGTACACGAGATTTTCGACGGTGGCTCGCAGCATATCGGCATTTATTCGTCTGACATATAACGTTATTTGATCTTTTAAGATAGGAATGTCAGGAACATGTCCCTGTTTATTAGCTATCGCCTGATCCTGAACGGCAGTTGCAACTTCTTCAACTTGTTCCTGCTTGATACGTTTACGTCCACCAAGAGTTCCTGTTCTTTCAAATTTTTCAACCATTCTTCGTAAGTTAGTTGTGGTCATCGGTCCTCTATGTAGCTGTTTTAACCGCCGGTATTCACGAAGAGCAGCATTGGCATTTTCATAAAATTGACATTTTCACAGCTTGACTAATAAAGCACGATCAGGTATTGACAACGCCATCGGCCGGCGACTCTTTGCAGAATGACTAGAATTCCCGCAACCTCTCCTTTTATCCTCGATATCGTGTCACAAAGTACCCGTATATGCAAATTTCGTGATGCATTTTTCGACCGCAGCGCCAGAACTTCCCCTATCAGCGTTGTTTGGTACTAATTCTTTTTTCTTGACAAATCGAAACCGCATACTTTAATGTGTATGTGGCCAACTTTTGTTCTATTTCGTCCAGTACATAACACACTACAGGGCTCCGAACACCTCCTGTTATTTCTTGATCACCCGGTATATAGTTTAATTTCCTGCTTTTACAATGATATGTGTGATAGTGAGTAAATTAAAATCATAACATAACAAATAGTCATCAAAAATTGGACCAAGTGTTCGTTAGGTGACATCTCGCTACAGCTATTTCCTTTTTTTTTTTGGAAGGATTAGCTTAATAAAAAATAAACTAAAACAATTTAGCATACCTTAGGAACAAATTCTAAAGGGGTCAAAAACAATGAAACTTCAGGGAAATAAAAAAAAATTTCTTAATCATTTCTAAATATAAAAAAAAAAATCGTTTTATTTTTAGTGCAAAAGACGAGATTTTTACTAGTAAACAATGATTTAAGTTTGTAGTGAGAATAAATAAGTTACCTATCAGAACTAAACAAAAAACAACGTAGTTAACAATAATTCGTATGCAATAATAGTTACAGATTTCTGTTGTCAAGACAACATCTCTTCTACTTTTCAAGTATTTCGATGGCAAAAATTACTTCAAATTATTGAAACTTTAAATTCTGCGATAGAACTAGTTTAACTAGAACTAGTTTAAAAAACATTACTACATTAAATTAAATTAGAAAAGAAAACAGGAATATTGAAATTCAAAAATTTCAATGAAAGTGAAATGAATATATTTAGCCAGTAAACAAATAAGGGACCACAGCAGGTTTCGGGTCCCAGAACACAACAGCCAAAATGTGAACAAAGGACACAACATAACAACAACAACAAAAATAGATATTTAATTTTTCAAAAATCATAAACTAAAACTAAATATGTTAATCTGCAATATTAAGTTAATAGTATATAGTTTCAGGCTACTGCAATGGGTGGGTATGATCTGGTCGGCAGGAGCCCACAGCTACAAGAACCGCCAAAGGTCCTTTCCATGGATTCGGGTACAGTTTTCGCTCCACCCTTCCCATTGACCCAACGAAGTGGGCAGTGTAAAAAAAAAAATGATTATAATCAATCAAAAGTCTTGGAAACCTAATATTCAAAGTAATTAAAACCAAAACAAAGGAAAAAAATAACAGATAAATTATATTCCCATTTAAAAAAAAGAGAGAAGGCTTCACGTCCTCTTCTGGACGACAGAAAGAAACATAATAATGTGAGCCAAACCTCCTTATGTAATTAAAATTTATCAATGTAAAAACAAAAAAATATCAAATCGACTAAATAAAGCTTCTAGAGAACTAGAAGATACAAAAATTGCATAAACAGCAATATATACATAGTATTAATATTTAAAAATAAATATATTTACAATAAAATAGAAAGGAAGGGTACAACCACCGAGTGCTATCCAACAAAACAAAATTAAGACCGAGAGATACTCATCTTCCTGATGTAACGAGAGAAGGGATTGAAAATTCTCACAATCCTTTCATCAGTACAAGGAAAAGAGATTCTGTTCTTCCAAGGAAAACCCGGAAAGTGTTTCTAATCACAACGTTCTTGGCAAACCAAAACCACGTTGTCATCATTCTCAGCTAAATAACAAAGTTCGCACTCGCTGCCTACCCGTTTACCAAATCTAACAAAATAAGCATTAAAAGAACACTCCCTGTTAAAAATTGATTGATTAAGAAATCTGAAATGAGGATTTTCTCATCAATAAATTCTCATTAATAAATCTATAAAATGACCGACCTATATCCGAGTTATCCCAGTGGTCATGCAATTTAAAGATTCCGAGAGAATATCTAGACAAAGAACAGGGGAAAGTAATTTCAAAGGAGGAGGCCTTCTTGGTCTCTTTCAGCCTCTTCGTTGCCCAATATACCAACATGGGCTCTGACCCAAATATTTCTGCCCTTCGACCAAAGATTTTAATGGCAACAAAAGTGTCTCTGGCCATGTTATCTAAACAAGAGCACTGAGCTATCGATTTCTACCGATTACTAGAAATGCCATCGTACCACAGTTAATCCTCACATGCTTACAGCTAATGAAATGCTCGGCTTGAAAAACTGACGATTCATTAGGAAGCCTCTTTCGTTCAACGTCAAGATTATGGCCAGCAGAGTCTTTAATAATGACAAAGAAACCGACATGACCATCGCCCCTGGATCCATCCGTAAAAGTTTTATATCAAACACAAGAGAATTATTCCAACCAATTGATAATCACAATAGCATCCAGTTCACAAATGCCGGATACCCTCTGAATACAATTACCATATAGCAATCTTTCATAATGTTTAAAGACATTATATGTCTGGATCCACATAGGAACAATACCCTACAGAATGTAAAGAACCTCCGTAGTGACCTTTCTGTAATAGGATAGAAATAGGAAGGGGTCGAACCAAAGAATCTAAATATTTTCTGTTGCCCAAATTATTCGTAATCTTCCCAAATCCCAGCGGCATACAAGATCTTAGGTTGAATGATAACGTTAAAAGCCAATTTTAGAATTTTGGAGCTCAAGCCTCCATTATTCGGTGCCACTGAGATGAGATTATAGGCATTTGCAGCAACTTTCTTTTTTAATTCCCGCCAAATGACAGCTCTAAGACAGCTTAGAATTAAACGTAAGTAGGTGAGCTGTTTCTTAAAGAAAATCTTATTGTTGCCCATTCTTAAATTTGGCTTTTTGGCGCAATTTTTCACAGAAAGAGAAAAGAGCTGCAGTTTTACTACAATTAATCGTTAATTTATTTACGCTAGCCCAGGCTTCCAAAATAGGCCAAAAGAAGTCCCATAATCTTTCAGTCCCAATGATTGAAGGAACTTTCATTGTAAGGATAGTGTCGTTGACGGAAGTCTGGATATCAACGGCATCCTCCTCATCAAAATTGTTTTGCCACTCTCCAAATCGATCAAACAGATCTTCCATAATAAGGAGCCACTAGGTCGGATCTAAGTTACTCCCCTGTGGACATCCCTTTAAGGTCAAACGCTTAGAAGATCAAAGAGAAACGGTTTTTTTCTGAAAGGAAAGAAGAAATTAAACAAGAGATTTTTGGGGCCTTTTTTTCGGGAATTATTAAGGATTATGGGGTGCCACGCATTATTAAATATATTTGCTATATCAATGGAGATCACAGGCGCATGATATCCAGATGACCTATTGCTCTGAGATTAGAGTACGAATGGCTATTTCAGTGCTGTGATTTCTCCTGAACCCATATTGATTAAAAGAAAAGAGATTATTATTTTTCAAAAGTAATAGGTTCTGTTGTTAATAAATTTATCCAGGACTTTCCCGAGAACAGATACTGGAGAACAGGAATATTGAAATTCAGACATTTTAATAAGTGAAATGAATATATTAAAAATATTTTAAATATTTTTATCATATTAAATGTTTTAATAACTAACATTATTCGTTCTTTTTTTATTTTCTTCTAATGAAAAGATGAAAATTAATAAAAGTTATCATTAATAATAGTTTTTTTTAATCAACTATCACAGAATAGAGAATAAATCTTTTATAATAGTTTAAGACGGGTTTATTTTGTAGCTTGCTCACTTCATATCATATTTCTCCGAAGATAAAAACTTGATCTTGAAATGCGAATAACCGGATTTTGATGATTTTACGCAGCAGAAAGGAGTTTTATTAAAACAATATTTTCTTATCGCATACAAGATTTTTTTTTTCTCAGTTAATTTTTAAAGCAGCAAAAAAAAAATGTCCAGAACACATCTGAAAGTTCTCTTTCAAATTCTCATTTTTATTTGGTTAATTGACTGCAATGAATCAAAGCATTCCAAGCACAAGGTTAGCAAAGGAAAACGAACTGCTTCGAAAGATAGTAAAATATCGCCACCTCAAATTTATGGCTATCCAGCAGTTACTTCTCAATTCGCTTCTCCTTATTATCCATATTCGATGTTTCCACCAATGTCACCTCAACCATCATCATACTCTTCCACCATGCAATCATATCCCTACTCATCTTACTCCTTTCCTAGTAGCAGATATCCCTATTCTTACGGAGGCAGCACAGCACCTACAACTTATGGAGGCAACATAGCAAATTTACCATTTGGAGGCAATATAGCACCTTCACCTTATGGAGGCAATACAGGACCTTCACCTTATGGAAGCAACGTACTACCTTCACCTTATGGAAGCCACATAGCACCTTCACCTTATGGAAGCCACATAGCACCTTCACCTTATGGAAGCCACACAGCACCTTCACCTTATGGAGACAGCATAACAAATTTGCAGTTTGGAGGCAATACAGCATCTTTACCTTTTGGAGGTAGCTCTGTACCTTCACCATTTGGAAACACTCCGGTCACATCACCATATGGGTACAATGCAAAAGTGTCAAGTCATGGACGCAAAGCAAGTGGATCACACAATGTGGGAAGCAAAATGCAATTACCATCCAATGTAGATCAATTAGTTAACTCAGCAAATCTACCTAAAATGACAAATGGAGGGCCTATTTCTCGTCCTATTGTATCCTATACATTTTCTGGTGGACAGAATCCTTATCCAGAATATGTACCAGCTCAAACTTTGCCATCTCCTTATTCATTATCTAATAAAACTTCTACATTAGCCAATACAACAGACTTACTAGCATTTCCTAAACCACAGATAGCTCTTGATGCAGCTCTTGATGTAGGGAATTGTAAAACTACTGATGACTGTCCGAGAGGAATGACATGTGACGAAATCTCCAAATTTTGTCGCCGTCTTTCCAGAAATTATTATGGATAACTATTAAGTGAGTTACTTCAGTGTTAGTGAATATGCAATATTAAGCAATATTTGATTTTTATTACTTAATAGTTGAAAAAACTTAATAAATTGTAATGAAAGGGAAAGTGAGATTTAGAATTTATTGACTATGTGCAGTGATTGCTCTATAAGATTAAACGTAGAAAGGTTGGATTGGTGATTTTTTTTCCTTTTATAAAACGTTAAGTTCACAATAACTGTTAAATTTTATAAGAAAATAGTCATTCTTTACGTAAAAGGCTTAGAAAGCATCTAATAATAATAATAATAACAAGAAGAAGAAGACGAAGAAGAAACCACGCCAGCGCATCCGATGGTCATCACAGATGAACCAGGATCTTATGCGCGACTTCTACACTGCTACACATTTAGGGACTCAACTCACAGGATACAGACATGCACTACACCATGCATTCACCACAAGTTACCCATCGTTAGGGCTTAGCGAACAGCGGGTAGCGGATCAGCGACGTTCTGTAGTAGTAAACAATCTTATTCCTCCATGCA
>JAFIDM010002131.1:3639037-3651616 GCA_023159025.1 Thereuonema tuberculata
TGGGACCGCCCCCTTCACACAGACAAAACTGTACATCACAACAGACCTGACATCACACTTGTTGATAAGGTCAACAAACACACCTATCTCATTGATATTACAGTGCCTAGCAGCAAGAACATGCAGAAAACTCACGCAGAAGATAAGTAAATACACAGACCTAGCACACGAGCTCCAGAAGCAGTGGAGGCAGGACCGAGTACGTGTTGTACCCATCATCCTGTCCGCTACTGGTCTGGTGCCTACATTGCACCACAGCCTCAGCACACTAGGATTTCATAAAAACCCTTATGCACAACTCCAGAAGGCTGTGGTACTCAACACAACACGCATAGTTAGGAAATTTATGGACACAAGCACACATCCCTAACTATAGTTCCATTTTTTTTTTTTTCTATACTTGGCAAAATGTGCTTTGGTCCTTGACCCGCCATATTGTCTTAGCTGGGGAAACCCATGGTTTGAAACTTTTTTTTGTAATAATAATAATATACTATATATTGATTGCCAATTACCGTGAATAAGTTATGGATTTTTTTTCTTTACTAACATGACAATTATACGTCGACAATATCTTATATTATTTTAACTTTTTCTTTATATATTATTCTCTTCCGCATTTTAGGGATTATATCAATTTAAATTTTATTGTGATTTTTACTGAAATCAAATTCAAATAATTCTTAAGTAATAATATTCCAATATCTGCTTGGTAATGTCGCAAAATAAATGGACATTACCAGACATTAAAAGATATAAAAAAAAAACATGAAGATGATGAATGTTGATGAAATTTTTGGCTTCTAAAAATTCAGAAGGAAAAAAAAAATCAACTGAAAAAATGGATTGCGGGAAGCCATAGTTTCTTTTCTTTTTTCAGATATTGTGGCTTCAGAATTGAACGTTAAGCCTTTTATTAGTTTTTGGTCCACAGTTAATTACCTACTAGTCTGAAATTTATCAAAATGAAAAGGAATCTTTTTTTAATAGTATCTATCGCTCCTTGTAAAACTTAAAACATTGTAGGATAAACAGTTTTTGGGTTATTTTGATCACAGACGGACGGATAACAGACAAACAAAGTAGTAGATCAAATCTGTAATATTGGTACTTTAGAGCAGCTGAACGAGTTATTTACTTAAATGCTGATGTTATCAATGCTAATTTAAGCATTTTCATAAAAAAAATAATAACTCCTTACCAGTTGAACACAAAGAAGTTAACTTTTTATTGACAAAATTCGTTTACGTCGAATTCCTCATCTTTTTCTAGGCTATCTTTAGTACCGGTGTAATTCATTTTTAAAAACTTAATACTTATTTTTTTTTAAATTTAAAAAAAATAGTCATTCAGTTGCCAATCAGTGAATAAAGTCTTTTTTTTTTGGTGCAGTTAGAAGAATGCAGTAACAGAGGCTACATTATTAACCTAAATAGTTTTATATTAAAATTCATTTATACTTAAAAATTATTGATTTTCATGTACATTAAAAAAAATCTAATGGGCTACTTGTATTAGATTTCGTATAAAGCTACAGTACTGAAATTTTAATAAAATAATAGAGGAACAAGTGAACTGGTCTAAAAATCAATCAAACAGAGATGGCAACTGAAAGGATAAAAAAAAAGGAAAAAGTTCAAAAGCTGCAACAGATTGTGCTTTTTAGTTTAGTTCACTTTCAATTTCATTGTATGAAAAAATTCAAATATAAGAAAAGATACAGATTCACAACATTCAATTATCATTTTTTTAATTTATAAAGAACACTTTCATGTGATATATAAACTGCTGGCAAAACTCCGAACGGCGGTCCCAAATTATGAAAACCTCCGAACGCGGTCCCAACGTTGTTATTAATGAAAAATTGTGTATTGTTACTTAAAAATCACTTTAAACGTGCCATGCAGGAAACAATATCTACAAAGTTCACACACTCGCGAGAGTTCACATCATACACACTTCGATTCAATATCAAGTATGAATGGCCTTTCCCAATTTCACCTGTGTAGATATATTCAGGCTTTCTCTTCCCTTGTGTGTTTACATAAATCATTCAATAATGCAATTCACCTATCTTGTAAGATTTCTCACTACCTATAATAAATGGTTTCTTTCACCCTTGTATGAATGCACTCTATCTTTATAATCTCTCTATAAAGATATTTAATAATAATTAATATTAGGCTTTTCTATCTTAATAATATCCTTGTGTGAATATATGTACTTTAATAATTGCGATTCCTAATAAACTGTCAATGTCCGATGTACTCAGTCGGTATCTTCGTCTAAGTAACGGCGTCGCACCCTCCACAATGGAAATAAGAAAATATTTAATTACTTAAAGTTTGTCTACACTGCTGGGCTTTTCACCTTGGCGAAGTTGCTGCGTTGACAACCATTAGTTGAGATTCCACCTACCTGTTTCGATGCACACTTGAGCTTAGTTATCGACGAACACTTCACTTTCCGTTGAATTTCAAATATGGCGCTTAATTGTCGCAGATCGGATTTCTTCTTCCCATAATGCTTTGCGGAAAAGTTCATCTGCTCCTGAACTAATGACGCTTGTTATCCATATATCAAAAGGAATTCTTCTAAATCCAAATTCGTAAATATTAGAAAACTTCAGGTTGAATTAAATACACTTTTGTATTTAATTCTTCGAGAGTTCTGGATACAATATTTACTCGTAGTAATTTAGTTACTTATTTGCGTCAATGTCAGCTGCATTCTAAATATCCACTATTTCGTATTATACGCATAATAATTGGGACGGGAAATGCTTCCTTCATTAATTGAAATAGTCTTGTATTAATCTTCTAATATTTCACTTAATTCTTTCGAAAGTTCTTCGAATAAGAATCGCACCAACGCACCTTGATACGAAATGGCTCAGTCCAAGTTACACTTCTCTTTATTTGAACTTGTTGAGTTTTTGCCTACCTTGGTCTTCACTTATGACAACGGTATTCCTTATTCTTCTTAATAGTTGTTGCTTCGTAGTTAGACCGGGATATCGTCTGGGGTTGATGTCTAAATAACTCTCCATTGGTCTCGTCCAACCAAATAAATTAGTCTTCTTATCTTCACTCGCAAATGGATTAGTTGTCTTTAACTCTTCCACGGCGTTGAATTCACATTCCAATGAAGTTAAAATTCAACTTAATTGAATAATTTAATATTTAGTCCTGGATTACTATTCACTGGATTGTCCGTGCTCAGCTCTATATTATTAATCAGTTCTAAACTGATTCTTAAAACAGTTGTTGATTCTCAACCGAATCTATTAACTTTAAGACACTTAATCATACTTTTTCCTTCTCGCATTTCTCGTCAACTTAATACAACTCGTTCGAACTTCCAGAACTTGTTTGAACTCACACAATTCGTCAACCTAACGTCATGCTATTATCAACGCTTCGTCCACACAACGTCAACTTAAACTCAATTCAATGAGCAAGACTATTTTTCTGTTTTATGACGTTTCGTTACGTAGTATCCTCATTTCCATATTCAAATTAGGACTACTCACATTCGTATGAAGAGAGGGAGACATAAGAAAAAAAAAATAATCTTAAAGAAAAAAAAAATCTTTTCAAGCATTTTAAAACTTCTTTTACTTTTCCTTTTACTATAACTAATTAAATTATTCGAATAGAAATAATTTAATATCCTAGCAGTTTTTAGTGTGAATTCTATTATCCTTCTGTTCAATTATCCATCATGTTCTTGGTTTGGTTAAACGGAATTCTACAGGGTGATCCAAAATTTCCTGTACAAACTTTAAAGGTAGGTCAGGAAAACAACAAATAAACCGTATATGTCCGCAAACGCCACCATAATGTGCATTATATACACTAAGATTCAGAAATAAAAGACAACAAGTAAGGTACACAACATGTTTATTAGTCCTATGTTTACAATATGACAGTAAGGTGTATACTGACAGGTTCACAGTAGGTGCTCAAAGTTTCACACAATCTCTGGTGCAAACGCACAAACGGTTGATGATTGAACGGTGGGGGAACCATTCACGATACAATCATACAGCTGCTCGTCCGTTTCCGTTCGCTGCCCCATAGGCTAGGTGCATATCTGCCCTCTCAGCATTAGTGAAGCGTTACATCTAACTCGTACAAAGTCAACGTTTTAAATGACGATGGCCAACACTGCCCAATTAATATGCTGCCAATCAGCGCCCTCTAGCACATTAGGGTGGCGTTTGAGGATATACGTTCCACTACGAATATGGTTTTGTTTTTGTAATTCTGACGTTTCTTTAAAGTTTATACATGGAATTTTGAATCACCCTGCATAGTATTTTGAATTAGATGTATAAAAGTACATATTACTTTTATAAATTGTTGAAATACAGTTATTCAGTAAGACGTAATTGTTCAAAGATCAAAAGCAAATGCATAGAAACACTGCAGATGCATAGGTTATTAATTAAAAAAAAAAACATTAAATATCTTTCATATCTATACAAACAATCCTTGAGTAAAGAGTTGCCATATAATGCTTGAATTTTTTTTATAATGAGGAATCAATGAATCTATCAATTCCACTGACTTCAATCATCAATTATTCTTATTTCAAGAAACATTGTGATTTGTTTTCATTAGCGAATATAAGAAAATAAAAGGTTCAAGTGCCGTCGCAATTACTGTAAAGAAAGAAAATATCCCACCCAAAACATTTCATTTAAAATAAGTTGCCAAGACTCACATGCTCATAATACTTTCACTGTTAAAAAGATATGAGATCTCATGTAGAGCCAAGCCCCTAACTCTACAAGGCCTAACTCTAAAAACCCTAACTCTAAAAACCCAATATCTTGGTCAAAAAGTATGGCTTGGCCGTTTCGTGGCTGTCGCACAGACAATCCCATGGAGTTATGTAAAGGATATGGACTATGTCAAGGCACACTTTTTGATGAAGATAGTAGGGTTTTTAGAGTTAGGCATGTAGAGTGAGGGGCTTGGCTCTACATGAGATCTGATAACTTTTTAACAGTGAAAGCGTTATGAGCATCATGTATTTTACATGAAATGTTTTGGGTGGTATGAAATAGTTCCATGAAACGGCCAAGCCATACTTTTTGACCAAGATATAGGGTTTTTAGAGTTAGGGCTTGTAGAATTAGGCCTTGTAGAGTTAGGAGCTTGGCTCTACATGAGATCTCATATCTTTTTAATAGTGAAAGCATTATGAGTATGTGAGTCTTGGCAACTTATTTAACATGAAATGTTTTGGGTGGGATTTCATTTCTTTTTGTAAGATGAGATCTGATAACTTTTTAACAGTGAAAGCGTTATGAGCATGTGAGTCTTGGCAACTTATTTTACATGAAATGTTTTGGGTGGGATTATCTATTTATTACAACTAAATTTAGTTTTAAGATTATTTAGAAAATGGATTTTTTTTTCAATACCCTACTTTTCTGTTTTTCTATTGGCCAACTAGTATATACAAGCTGTTTGCACTTTTGTAAGAAATCACATTATTACACAGTATTATTTAGACCGAAGCATTGAGGGTACGACATATTTTAGATCTTAATAAAATCCAAAGTATAAAAGCTAGATAAATGAAACTTAGTGTATTTCATTAGTATGGTAACTGCATCTTATCCTGAAAATTTGAGCTCTCTAATATTATCCAGGCCGAAGCTATGAGGGTTCGATAATACATAACCAGTCACCCCCCCTTATGAGGGGTTGATTTCTTAATTTTTAAGTTACGGATTTCTTAATTTTTTTGTTGTTTGTGAGCTAATCCTAGCCTGCACACCAAATTTCAGCTTTCTAGGACTTCAGGAAGTAGCCTAGAGGTTTTGATGATCATGAGTCAGTCAGTCAGTCAGTGACGGAATTGACGTATTTTAGGTATTAATAAAATCCAAAGTATAAATGTATATTACATTATATTTCATTGTAATAAATGAAACTTAGCGTATTTCATTAGTCTGCTAACTGCATTTTATCCTGAAAATTTGAGCTCTCTAGTATTATCCAGGCCGAAGCTATGAGGGTTCGAAAAGACGACGAAACGCTTCGAGAAAAGGTACGTAGTGCCCTTCCTGCTTTCGGCTCGTCTTGGCGGAGGCACTGCTGTGCCCCCAGATTCGTAGAAGCAACGTCGAGTCGTGAAATACCATTATCTCATTCAATTTCTTTGTTAATTTTATATAAAATGCAAAATTGAATACTCATAAAACATCTTTCATATAATAATAAATAATCTTTGGCATTAAAGCTTTGGAGTCTCCAAACTAACTCAGACCAGAAAGCTTTAAGTTCACGAACTTCTTAAGTGAAAAGACATCGCCTCTGAAATTTGCTGATTGGCTCTAAATAAAATATATATATTTTTTTTTATTCATTTTAAGATTCTAAATTCACAGAGCATTGCTGATGAATATTTTAAATTTTTATCTTTTTTTTATCATTAAAGATAAACGATCGTCAGTCTTTTTAGAACACACTAGGATTTGATGCATTCTATTTGAAGAATTTCAAATTTATTCAACATTAGACTTACACGGTATTTACAGTTAACGAATTCCAGAATGTCTCGAGTATCAGATTGACAGATAAAAGTTCAATTAACTATATAGAAAACTCTACAATGGTCTCGTTATTTCAAAAGCATCTAAACCAAATTTATTTATTTTTTAATATATTTAGTATTTTTTTACAGATTTTTATTAATTAAACAAAAATAACAGTCTGTTGTAAAATTAAAGTATTAAAATAATTCAGTATAAATTAGGAGATTTTTTTTTTTTTTTAATTTCAAAAGTTTGTTAATCAAAATTGCCATTGGACATCCAAAGAATGGAACCGAAACATCTTCGAAGTTCTTTTAGAATCTGGAAGTGAGAAAGAAAAAAAATGCTTAGATTTTCACGTAAATATTATCAAGTGTAATTCCGATAATCAGAAGGTAAAAATACATTTAAGGATTATCTGTAAAATTAGAACGGATAATAACAAATAAAAGACGACAGTAGTTTTACTATTTTAACAGTGAGCAGCCGATGAAACAGAAAGAACTAAAGATTTTTGCCATCAATTATTATAGTTGAAACAGCTTAATTCTGGACAAATGTACCGATATTCTAACGATAGCATATTCTAGAAGATCAGAAATAAACGGTTTGGAAGACTCTTCGGAAGATATTTAACATTTCCACATAAATCACAGAAAACTCCAATGCTCTGTAAATACACAATAACGATTGCTTGTCTCAACTGTAGGGGTTGGATGGAAATTCGAAAGGAAACATTGATAAACATCTAATGTGATGGTAATACTGCAACAATATATTTAATCAGACTCTTGCGGTTGCTCTTTAAAGATAAGTGTAAAGCTAATGCCAGTGAATTGTATGGAACGTAAAAATAATCTCTACTTTAACCGATCGCTTTGGAATTTCAAAAAGAATAAAAGGATGGCGCACACCTGGCTGAAGTATCACTGATGGTAACCAGGAAATTGCTACCAAGAGTGAAGACAATTTACACAAATGGTAAACGTTCTTTAACGTACGGAGGGAACTTGTAGAGAATAAACAATAAACATGCACAAATTACGCAACAAGATCGGTGGAGTTTGGCTGGCTGATGAATCCTAAAAAGGACGAAACGATCCGTCCCAGTCTCTTCCCGGTGACAGGTTGCGAATCCTTTCTTGTTGCGTAATTTGGGCTTATTTATTGTTTATTCTCTACAATTCATACAAAATTTGAGAAGTCAACATTGCTGAATTTGGTAAGAAGAACAATGACTGAAAACCTACACAAAAATTAAAAGGATCACCAGATGGTAAAAATGGTTGTTTATCCAAGAGACAGCAAAGTGATCAACATGCATTTAGTTCACAAAGTCTTCATTTGATTCAGAGTACCTCAATCGTCAAACATATCGTCAAAAATAATATCTGTAACGACAGCCAGGTCTTTTTTGTCTCTAATAATCTCTACTAAATTAGCATTGGACATTGTATCCTGTTTCGCGGCTAATGTCGACTTTTTCGTAAATAAATCTTCTGAGAAATTTAGAAATTTATCTAATATATATTTTTAATTATTATTTCTGTTAAAGTAACATTTATCTAAAATATTTTTTTTAATTATTATTTCTCAAATATCCTCAAAATTTGGCATATACCTTTGTTAATAATAGCCATAAGATCTAAGCACCTTGTAAAAATATTCAAAAATAGTTTTGATATTAAAATAAATTGATCACAAGAAAAATTAAAATTGGTTTTATAATTAGAACTTATATATAAATGATCTACTAAACGCTATTTCTACTATTACAGTCCTTATGTAAAACTATTTTTTTTTGTGCCATACAGATTTCTGTTTCTCAATAAAATTTATTAATTTTAATTAATATTCTGTCAAAATATAAAATTTAATGATGAAAATAATTTACTTACCAATTGGATATACTTAAAAAAACCTTCTTTACTTTTGCCATCAAAAAATTTGGAAAATGCGAATGTATTATTTTCTAGGAAGAAAAACGTATTTTTATCTTTTAAATCTATTATTGAAGGCAATGAATTTCTCTTCTTCGCCTATTAAGTTTTTAAAAAAACAGAGGTTTTATTTTATTTATTTGCTGAGTAAATGAATGATTTGGAAACAAAAATTAATCAATCCATTAAACTTGTCTATAATGTAAACTTATGAATCTGATGCTAAAGTCAGCATTTGCTTTCCAGTGATTGTGCAAATCAGTGAACGAAAGCGATACAATTTCCGCTTTTATCAGCGAATAAGCTTATGGTATTACATATTTTTCATATGGTATGTCATAATTGATGCAAATAGAAATGGAAAGCCGCCGCACTTGCTTAAAAAGATGAGAAATTCATGAAGATTATTAAAGTGCGGGAAGTAACAATATGCGGGGACGTTGACATGTTTCGAGATGCCCGAAGTAAACGGCTCTCTTCCTCAGATACAAAACATCAACAAACTTGTTGGTCTTTTGAATCTGAGGAAGACAGTGGTTTACTTCGGGTATCTCGAAACATGTCATCGTATTAGATAGGTTTTTTTTTTTTTTTTATATATATGTATTGTGCGATATTGGTCATATTATTATAGATGAGAAATTATTTACAATAAAAAGCATCCTACTAGGTGTCATAATTAATTTTTTGGCCATTTATGCATTTTCTAAATTTTCTAATATCCAGTGCATTTCAAGAGACAAAATATGAGTGAATCATCACGTTACTAACAAGTCAGCGAAATTTTATTAAAATTATTTTTGGAAAAATTCGAAAGATAGCAGAGATTAAGTGTATCACATAGAACTTGTCTTAACTTAAATAGTAAGAAAGGTTTAATACGAGTACTATTCATCTTGTAAAGTTACGAAACTTTGTCAATCATCAAATAAGGATTAATTCAAATCCAACTTTTGTATCAAGTGAAAAATGAAATCAATTAAATCTCATAGGAAAAAGCCATGTCAAACTAACTATAATCACTTTTTCACTTTTAAAAGAAACAACACTGTTTCATTTAAGATATTCCAAACTAAATACGGAATCTCAAAATTTATGGCAATTATTCAAAAACATCAATTTTATAAAATGAAATCAAAGTAGAAAATTGTAAGTACTTACTTTCCGTGGAAGGTATTATTAAATGATGGTGGTTTTCCACCTGCAATGCGAAAGGAATCTGAACTAATGGGAGCCAATGATAAGTACACATTGCGATGATAATTTCCATACGCCTCATTTATATTTATGAAACAGACTGAAAAAGCAGTTAATATTAATAACAATTGAAGTAACATAATAACACTCAAGAATCTTCCAAATACTTTAGACTCACTTCTTGATTTAAGATAGAAATAAAAAGAAAACTTTAGGCAACGTGGCTTTTTCTTCTTTTGCTAACGGAATTTTTATTTCACAATAAATTTGAAATAAAACCAAATACGAAGCAAACCGGTTACGGAATTATTGAAATCCTAAAATTCTTTTAGCTCTTGTTTCAATGCATTTTAAAATTAACTGACAATTCAAAAAAAAAAAACTTTTTTTCACAACTGGAGTTTTTTTTTTCTTTTCTTATATAAAAATGTGATAATAATTTCTGAGAATTTTTTTACATATTAATAATATTAATATTAGTAAAAATTACAATATTGGTAGTAGGTAATGTAATTTTTACATATTACCAATATAGTACAGAAATGCTACTGATGTTAGGAACATTAATAACACTGACGTGCTCGAAAATCATCCCTTTAAAAAATGGATATGCTTTATAGATTTGACGGTGGTGAATACAAATCTGACATTAAATGTTTGTATCAGACACCATTTTCGAAGGAGGGCCTTTTATTTTTAGAAAAAAAGGATTTTGTTTATAAATATGCCTATTATATTCCCTTCCAGACTACTTGCATCCTCGGTTTTATTATCTGAGATAACCAACAGATGGCACCCCTTACATGAGGATTTCCTTCTAGATCCATCGTGTGTTTTCAAGTAATTTCGTTAGAATATAATTAGATAGAAATTGATGTGAAATGTACACAAGTGCTGGGTGTAAAGTGTTCACTAAGCGCTTTACCTTATATTTTGTGTTTTCTCTCTGTTTTATGAGATCAGTGCTGCTGAATCGAGTGTACTATCTCCTTAGTACTTTTTGATATTTAAACTTTTACAGTATAATGTCACAGTCTTGCAAAACTCACAGCTTCTGTTGCATTTGTGGCGAAGTCACCTTAAAGACAAGACCATAGTTATACAGAAGGCTTATGTTAATGTCGGCCGCAATGGTGTGACCAAGATAAAGTTTGGGGGAAAAAAAACTTTCTGTAACACATGTTCGACTGGCTAGTTAAAGCTGTTTAAAACTTTAAATATTGACAGTGGAAACTCTTCATTGATTCTTCCATGGTTAGCTTGAAAGCAGTTTTATTATACAATGGTAATGATACCTATTTCAATACCTATTGAGTACACGGTCGAGATAAAGGAAACATACCAAAGCATGGCGATTCTACTTCAAAAAATTCAATATGAGGAATATGGATGGTGCGCATTTGCAGACTTAAAAGTAATTGCTTTATTGACTGGTCTTCAAGCAGGATACGTGAAGTACTGTTATTTTTCGTGTTTGTGGGACAGCCATGCAAAAGATCACCACTATGTAACGAAAACATGATCTATCGAACTAAAGCTATCCCTAATGAAAAAAAATAGCACCTTCGGCATTTGTAGACGACACAAAAATTTTAATGGTGCCTCTGCATATTAAAATGAATTAATATTAGGATTAATATAGAATTTTGTGAAAGGAATGAGTAGAGACGGTGATATAACTTTTTTAGGCAATATTAGGGCAGATATCTTTGAAGAAATCATCGAAGAGTTATTTTATTCTTTTAGTGCATTTGGATGAATTATGTCACTCAAGCTGATTTTTTATATTCACATCTGAATTTTTTTTCTGTAATTGATGTGAGCAGATTCGGATGAACATAGAGAAAGATTCCATCAAAACATATCCCTGATGGAAAAACGATTTAGCGGAAAAAGGGACGAGTATATGTTGGCTGTCTGGTGTTGTGTCCTGCAGCAAGACACTCCAGAGATAAAACATAAAACGATGTAATTTATTCTATAAATTTTAGATTTATTAGGATTCAGTGTCACATTAACTTTTTTCAATGCAACCAAATATTTGGTGAAATGTAATTATCTTCTCCGAGTATAATAGCATTTTCTTTATTAAATCCATATTAAGCAGAGAGAACAAAATGAATGTCAAGTTCGGATTCAAAGCCTTCAAAACTAAAAAAAAAAAAAAAAATCAGACAAAATTTTGGAAGGGGAATTTTATTTTCAGACCAGTGTAATTAACTAAAATGGGTATACAAATTGATTAATTTATACTTAAATATGACCACATTGTAGATAATTATATTATCTGAGATCCATTGTGCGTAATATATTGGAAGGGGAATTTTATTTTCAGACCAGTGTAATTAACTAAAACGGGTATACAAATTGATTAATTTATACTTAAATATTACCACATTGTAGATAATTATATTAGCTGAGATCCATTGTGCGTAATAAAATTTTAATTGAAGTTAAATTTATGAAAATTATCACCAATTAATTAGTCAGTCGGAATTTCTCTGTATGAAATTACAAAAGATAACATTAGATTAATGTTATCTTTTGTAATTTCATACAGAGAAATTCCGACTGACTAATAAAAGACCTAGTTTTTTCTTTTTCTTTTCTTTTGTTTTTATTCATCATAATCAGTAATTTCAGTTCTCTGCCTGTTTCCTTAAAACAGTAAAACCTCTCAGATCCGGCCCTCGGTAATCTGGCCCCCACGGTAATCCGGCATGGTCCTGAGTATTTTTTTTTTAATAACTAAATTCATTTCCCTATTTTGTTTCCCTATCCGCGCGTATTTATGAGTGGAAAAAGAAAGAAAAACTATGGAAAAGAAGCTTAATGCGTTAAGGAGATTGGATGCAGGATTGCGAATCTGCAAAACAAATAACACTAGGG
>JAFIDM010002131.1:3672314-3690758 GCA_023159025.1 Thereuonema tuberculata
TAACATCATTAGTTAGTTGTAGGGGTGTGCAAAACTTAAGAATCGGTACAACGGCTTCTAAGATTGTGAGAATTGTAAAATGAATTAAGATGTAAGTCTGCCTCATTCTCGTCCAGATCCGAACGAAGTATCAAAGCCATTGAAGAGTGGCCTGTCCCACTCGCTCACGAAACCAATCCGATGGAGCCTTTAATGACTGGTGTCGTAAATGATAACGGAAAGAAGCAAGTCGTCTCGCAATGGCAACAATGATACTTAGAGGATCCTTTATTACGGTAGCGAATAGCAGTTGGAGAGTGATTATACAGACGATTCACTCTACTATTTGGACCGATGGGAGCTTCTCAGCGTGTGTGAGTATCTCCTATCTACTGCTACAGCACTGTCGCATTAACAATGCTAACATGATAGACGATTTATTCATGCCACTGTTTAATGATGCCCCTCCTCGTTCAAATTAGTAAAGCTGTTACTAGAGACATTATTAGCAACAGCTAAATTGAATTCAACAGTAAAATCAGCGGCAATGTTCACAAAGAGCGTCTGATCATTCAATTGAAATGTTCTCTTGAAGCGACTTAGATGTTCACTGGCGATGTCTCATTTGTCTGCTTGGCCTAGGGATATTTACAGACTGACTTTCAAAGTTCCCTGGATGCACAGCTTTTACTTAGTCACAGAATGTATTTTAGTTCCGTTACATTTAGTTAGCTATAAGGTTTGAAAGTTTCTCAATGAAAAAGCGTATATAGCAGATAATTGGAAAGATAAATAATCAAAATAATTTCAATGAAATCTAAAAAAAAATGATAAATAAGAAGACTGAATTGTGAGTAAAACCGATATAAAAAGAATTTCATTGAACTGATCTAAAGACTCGAGGACTTTAAGATGAGGGACCTTCACAACTGATAATACCGTATGCGCCTTTACATAATATTACAATAGAAAGTTCTTACAGTAAAAAGTAAAAAGAATAAGAACAACTGAATTAAAAAAATTAAACTCCTTAAGAGGTTGAGACTAAGTGTTTACTAGTTGTCATCCCAGGACAGCTGTTTCTCGTTCATTAGCGTTCTTTATTTCATTTTTAATGTGTATTTTTTTTCTTTTTTAAAATTTTGGAGATACCATTTAGCTTTTAATTTTAAAAAAATATAATTTTATTCACATAGTAGATTTGAAGATATTCATCAGGAATTAATTTTTAATAATATCATTATTTTCGTTTTATTTCTTTTTTTTTTCCTCGACTGCTTATCTATTAAGTAATCCTTCTGCTTTTAAAGATTTATGAATTTATAACTGCTTTGTTAAATGCTTACCTAACATACTACTAATCCTATAAATCCTGCCCTCAATGCAGGTAGAGATAACTAAAAAAATCCCTTTTTACTTTTGTCTCTGTTCTTGAATGTCACGATGAAGAACTTAGTACTGAAGATAATATTTTTACTCCTTATTTTGCTTCAACTTCTGCATTTCCAAAATGTTTCTTGTGTTGAGCGAAATTTAGACCCTGCTCCTTCCCATTCCCTTGGACGACGATCATTATTCGGTTGTTGTCAGGGTCTCAAATGTCCAGTCGGAAGATATTGCGATTTGTACATATGTTCATGTCGCTAAGAACAGAAGGAAACTATTCATTAGGTAGGAAGAAAGTGTTAAGAAGGATTTTTTTAAAACATTTTTTAACATTTCATTAACGATATTTTAAAGAAGATTTATAATTACTTTTAACAATTGGTAACAGTGTTTTTAGAAACTGAAATGAAGCTAGTAGGAGGCTGATTCCACGCTACTTTTAATATTAGAGATGCAATTACTATTAGAGAAGACTGAAATATAGAATTAAATAGAAAGCTTAATTAAGGAAAAGAAAAGGCTCATCGAATCTATGAGCCTAGATTCTTTAACATCTATTTCAATGAAAGCATTTGGATTCGAATTATTTTCTTTTCATTTGAGTTCGAAATTTTTAAATTAAGAAATTTTGAAGAGAAGCTGGAACAAATATAAAACTGAGCTTTTGACAAATATAAAATTTATCTGACATTTACATTGTCATAAGAGAAATTGTTGGTTTTGATAAAAAGTGGGAAATAGAGCGAAGAAACAAAATTCTTGCGAAGAATAGACGAAACTTCTGTATATTAACCTAAATACAAATTTAGATTCTAACTCGTAAGGTTGCGTTATATAGACTATATAAAAAAAAGTTTGATTATTAAAATAAAAAAGAATGTAAAAGAATGTTATAATAATATAAATATTTGCTATTTAAATCTGATTAATATTAAGCCAA
Organism: Thereuonema tuberculata; assembly: GCA_023159025.1. Lineage (NCBI taxonomy): Eukaryota > Metazoa > Arthropoda > Chilopoda > Scutigeromorpha > Scutigeridae > Thereuonema > Thereuonema tuberculata. The sequence continues at coordinate 3,674,620 of JAFIDM010002131.1, forward strand.
GTGCATGACAGATGCTTCCAATGAGTCAGTATATATTTATCTTATTTTATATGTTCAAGTAATGAAGCAATTTTATATCAGAGTCAAACTTGTCCTTCTAAATTCTTCAAAAGTAAAAAGCGAGTTATTTAAATTTATTGAAGAATATCTCATTATTTAACAGTTAAAAGTAAGGCTTACTAAATGTATTTGTGTGGGTGGACTATTTTTATTCTGTAATTAAATACAGACAAAGATGGACATTAAAGGTTTTTACTCATTTAAATCATTTCACTTTGTTCTACAGACATAGCTATCTGGTTTTAACTAATTGAGTGCATTTAGTGATAATAGTAATTAAACATTATTTAATTTATCTGAAAAAAATCATTACTTGTAACACAGACATGTCAATTTCAAATATTTTTTAATTTATTGCTCGAAAACCTTAAAAAATGCTCAATCAACTATGAAGCTAAATTTTAGGTTTTTAGTACTAAATTTTGATAAAAACTCATCATTTCTAAATATAAATCAACTGTTTCAGTTAAAACTCATTTGTACCGAAACTGAGCCCGAGTTAACATCACTCAAAATATGATATTCATCTACACTCTACATATTTACTTGATTTTAACAAGTGAATAGTTAAATAAAAGAATTCAAAGATATCTACATACATAAAAACTTAAAATATGCAGATATAAGAAATACTTTACAGGGTGCGTTTGGCTGCGTTTCTTCTTTAATACATAAAAAATTTGATATCCTTTAAGTGAAAAGATTCTTTTTTTTCTTCTTCTTGTTTGGTCTTACAGCCCCATTTGGGCCTTAACCTCCTTCAGAGCTCTTTTCCATTTTTCTCTGTTTACCGCCTTTTTTTTCCAATTTCTAATTCCAAATTCCTTTGTATTATTCCTTACACTGTCCATTCATATAAGATTAATTTACGGAATTCAGTTTTTAAATTCATGTTTGTATCATGTTAACGTTAAATTTATATTGTAAGATATTATTATTATAACATGACTTTTATGTTATCATCACATATAAACTCATTAATAAAGTTATAGATTCTTAAGAATGCAGGTAAGAATCCGTAACTTTATAGAATGATTTCATTCTTTATCTTGACACCAACAATATTCTTCAAGATATTGAAAACTAATCTTACTCTAATTGAATGATATTACAAAAAGCAAAAAAACAAACAAACAAACCGTAATTCACGATTAATTGCTAGTATTCTTAATTATTACTTCTTTTAAATTTCAATATTTCTAGCAATTTATTCATTCTTTTACTATTCTTTACTTTTCATTTTCTTAAAATAAAAGCAGTAAAAAAAAAAAAAGTAGTCTTCCTATCATTAGTTTTAATAATTTTTAGATTTTATTGCTTTAGATTTTAATTTTTTTTTTTAAATAAACTTAAGCTCAACTATTTTTTCTCACTTGTATTAATTAGCTAATTTATATATAACAAAATCTTTTAAAATCATAATTAACTATCAAGTTTTGAAATGAATTCTCTTTGGTGAAAAATTTAAATTAAAAATTGTTAATCGCTGAGAGCATTAATGTAAGGTGACATTAAACCTCCTGCTGAGATCGATGCTCCTGCTTTCAACTGTTGTAACTCATAACAAATGACAAATACCTATTAAATAGTTCAATTACATTATAGTTTTCATTAAGAATAATTTATCACTTTAATTGTAAATAATTATTCTCTACATTTGCATTTTTTTTTTTTTTTACAGATCAGACGAAGAAAAACGAGATGATGATGATGATGATCAATCATTGCTCCAAGAATTTATAACAAAGATTTAACATTAAATGTACATTTATATTTGTACAATTAAGAATTATGTGAAATTTTCTAAAATTGTCAATAATGTTATAAACTATAAAAGATTTGTAAACTTTTTCTTTGAAAAATCAATCAATCAAATAAAGTTGAAATAAGATTTCTTTAAATTCCACTAAAATAATTCTTTAAAATGCTGTATTTAAATTTGTTACTGAATAATAACAATTCACAACGTTGTAAAATCTTAAATTTTCTTTTACTTTTATATCAACCAACATTAAAACAATGATTTAAACATTTTCTTAAATATTCTGAAGCATTTTCATTTCGAATGGAAATTCTTCAACACAACAGAATTTCTTTAATTTTATTACTAAAGAAATTCTTCTATTAACAGTTTCATGGTTGTACAATTTTTGATCTAAATTAATATATATAATCATTGGTTTACTGAGGTGAGGATGGATTCTTGGGGCTGAGAACCCCTCCCCTCCATTGCATATAATGGAAGAAATCCATCTTTTGTCCATTTTTTTTTAATTGTAAAGATATCATTTTATTTGTAACATTTCTCCGCTCCCCCCCCCCCAATTGTTTTTTTGGTGGAGGGGGGAGGCGGAGAAATGTTACCTACAGGAGCGTAGGTAGGAATTTATTTAGGAGGGAGGAACAACAACCAAAAAAAAAAAAAAAAAATTTTTTTTTTAAAAAGGGGGGGGGGGGGGCAAGATACTTTCAACTTCCATCGAAAGGGATTAACAGGGATCTTTATATTTTGAGATTTCGAAGGTGGGGAGGGGGAGACATGGCTATAGGTTAAAAAGATCTGCAATTTTTACGGAGATAATTAATCGTTAATCTTTCTATAACCACTTACGTCACTTGTTGCTGAAAAATGATTTCACTAAGAATATTTTAGAAAATGTTCAAAATCTTCAATTGACTAATCTTAACCATACATATGTGATACATTGCAAACATACTACTATCAAAATGAAAATACGAAATCTTTTGGAAAAATAATTTAACAGAGACAATATTTGTTTTTAAAAAACTGTCAAGCAAAAAAAAGAAAATATATAAACAGACAAATGAAATAAAATATCTCTCATAAAAAATATCATAAAAGAAATATTTTGACTTTTCAGATGCCTTTTAAATGTTAACAAAATATTAAAAAAAATCTAAAAGTAGGGTTTGAAAAGTCACTTTGAATTAAAATTTGTAGATTAGTATTTGAATTACTAGTTTTTCATTAATAAAGAAAAAAAAATTACATCTTAGAGGCACGAAAAATTTCACAGGTTTTATAGTTTTGATACCAGTCTTCTTCGTGCCTCTGTTGTCAGATGACTCAAAAAAATATTTATGGAAAGAAACTGAAGATTTAATGATTAGTTTGAGGCTGAAATTTGAATTACCTGTTGAATTAAAGTGGAATGAATTATGAAAAGTCGAATAAATTTTCTTTAGATTAAAATCTACTACATCTAGAGACACGCAACATGAAGAATATAATGCTAGTAAGTTTAGAATAAAGAAATAACGCATATTTAAATAAAGAAAGAACTTAATCTAGGATATCAAATTAAAAAAGAAATATAACAGTTCATATGAAATTCACGTGTCTTGTTTATTCATTATTTTTTTTCATTAAGTATGCTTTATGTATATTTTCCATTATATTGTTATCAATTTATATTGTCTACGGAGCAGAATTTGAAGCTACAGAGGAATGAACATATAAACTACGGATATAATATAACGTATGTGGTTATAGTTATGAATATAGTTATAGTTAGTGTAGATATATCTCCGTGCTTGGAGATCGCACGTGAGTCTGTAAATCTAATATAAAACTTGTTACATCGACTTCACTCTTCTCTGTGGTTCCATGAAGATCTTAATTCAATAATAATTATGTTAATGAACACTGAAGGAATGAACTATTAAAAATTCAACTGTGGTTATAAATACTAAATTTATATATTAAAACAATGATAATATGCTGGATTATAAATATAATCATTGCTTTAATCTCACTCCAGAATGAAAGAGTTCAATTGATGATCCCTTATTGTTTTGGATTAATCCTGCTAAACTTGCACTAATTACTCAATGAACCATATAACTAATCAGATGAATTAAAAAACTGATTCATCATCAGGTACATCCGCATAGTTCCAAAAGGTAGTAATTAATTAAATTCTCTTCATGGGTTATTAAATCTTTTGTCTAATTGAAATAACTTTTGTTTTTTCTTCTCTTACTGGAGCGTTTCATGCAAATTAACTTAATTCATGGATCATTATTGATTGGAATCGACTGCAATGGACGGGGGCTCCTCCCTGGCGGATGCACGGCCATTTATGGCGGCCGGCCTCTCAGTTCAACTCGGTTAAAAGGACCAAGGTTTTGTGGTGGGTGGAGAGCGGTTCTTCCTTTGGCATTACACACCCGGATCAACTGTCGGTAGTGGGAGGGACACAGCACATTGACAGCTTTCAATTAGACAAAGAAGATGATACAAGAAAAAAAAAGCCAATTAAGATACATTGTCTTTGAGTATTTCCGGAAAAACAAAGTAATAAAAAAAAAATCCATTTTTAAACAGGAGTCCTAACTAATAAGAGTAGGAGATATGGGTTCATCCTATAAATTGTTATGACAAAATGCATTAAAAATATCCAAATATAATGAAATTTAATTTATATGATTTTGTATAAATATAAAGTGACTCTATACCAATTGAATGAAACGACCCAACCTAAATAGTTACCTTCTGAAATCATTCACTGCTTATTAGACGATCCTAGTTGACATTAGAGGAGTTACAGAAGAAATGAGAGTTTTTTTATGTAACAACATGTTATCCAAACTATTTTTTTATTCAGAAAATTTTCAAAAATTAAATAAATAATATTAAACTTAAAAGATCTTCAAAATTAAATTTTTAATAACTTATAAAATAAAAATCATTCTCTGTTCTTGGGACCTATGGAATTCCTAAGCGGAAGTCGCTGTAGGTGTTCCCTTGAGTTGCTTTATGATTGACATGACCTGTTGCAGAGACTGTCATGTCACTTATGATGTCACATTGATGGAACAATACCTGTCTGTCATGTTTCCTATTTACACCGTTCAGGTGTAAACTCCATCCTGTCATCGCCTAACAAGCAACTGATGTGAAAGAAAAGAAAGAACCCCCCCAAAAAAACAACAACTGGTTATTTTACTTTTCTTTTACTTTTTATAATAAAAGATTTTCTTAAGCATCAAAATTTTAAATATTGGATATCGAACAAAAGCTAAATCAAAAAAACTGAAATGTCTTTGTAAAATGAATTAATTTCATTGATTTGACTGATTTCGTTAATTATCACAAACCAAATGTAAATAGCTGCTGTCTTTTTGATTTGTACTTGGAAAATTTGAAAAACAAAAAAATTAAGAAGTGAATATTAACAATTTCTGCCATTTAAAAATGACTTTAAAATTCTTCAAAGCATTTAATACTCAGGATCCCTCTTGTTTGAAACTTGAGCACTACCTGTACTCTATTGTAATGAGACGCAGAAGTCATTTCTTAAGCTATAAAAGTTGTTTTAAAAAGAATAAATCTTAATAATTAAATTTGTTATTAATTCTTCTCTACCCATTTCTGGTGACTACCTGCTGTTCTGTTGGGTATTCTCATGTATATTTCTTTATTAAAGAATAAAGTTATCAGCATTGCAATGGATAGATACTGAAAATTATACTTCGATATATCTTTAGTATTAAAAAAAATTAAAAAAAAGGAATTTATTTCTTTTTAACTTGAATAATAATTTTATTTTTCTAATAAATATAAGATTAAACCTAATTATCATCTGGAAAATTTAATTAAATAATCTAAATTGCGTTAGATTCCAAAATTATTTAAACTAAACCCAAAAGAATATAAGAGTAAATTATGGATTTGAACACAGACTGAATTCAAATCTCAATGGTGGTAACAGGCTTTATTTAGTTATTAAATTGGTTTTTTTTTTTTTATATATCTACATACTTATATTTAAATTAGTTTTACTTTTGCAGTCTCTACTGTTATTTCAAATTTTGATTTAAATTTTGCTGGCTTATAGTTCTAAATCCAACGCATAATTTCTTTTTATTATGATAATTTAAAAAAAAAGTTTATTCCCGAAGATTAATAAAATTTAAAGTTGTGATCTGTGATATCTGTGAAAATGAGTTTTCGGCAAGTTAACACTACCAGTGGGAATAATTATGTAAATATCTAAGGTATTATTATTATTATTATCATTATTATTATAGTGAATGTGGGTTTCAAGTAATTGAAGCACCGCGACCTGAAGGTCTATTGTGCTATCCCTCAGAATGGGGACAGACGGAGAGAAAGACTGAGAAAGTATGGTAGGAGAAGTGCAGGGGAAATGGGAGAACCCCGAACAAACCTGCCCAGCGCGGATCTTCCACCATCACGAAACCCACATGAGAACCGAACTCTGGTATTCAAAGGTGAGAGGCCAATATCTTAGTGACAACGCCGTCTACATGTTTAAGGTAAATACGTCTAAATACGTAAATACGTAGGTAAAAACGTAAGGTAAATAGTGAATTTCAACCTAGTCTTATCCGGAGAATTCTAAACCTGCATTCGAACTACTCTACTTCTCTGGGCAACCAATTTTGAATGTAAAAAACAAAAAGAGAGGACAGATCGGATTCCAAAGGGAAGACAAAATGGTCAACTCTGATCTTTATAAATGGTTGATAAATGGGAGAAGAAATCTAGAACCAGTAATTGATGGATGTCTATTGAATCCTAAAACAATTACAAAGATACTTCGACGTTTTGATAAATAATTTTCAGAACCCATTAGTATAAGATAATTATCGTCTTCTTTTTTTTTTAAAAAAAAAGAATAATATTAAATTCAATTTTAAAGATATTATTTGAATTAAAGGTAAAATAAAATATTAATTTCTTGAAAATCTTATCCATCAAAATAAAAGGAGATGATAGTACATTATCCTGAATGACATTTCTAGACCTGATTTCAATATAAAGGGAATTATTTATTTTTTATTAACTAGTTAGCTAAGATTTGAGAAAAGCCCAGAAGAAATATTTTCCACGATTTCAAAATCAACCAGTGAAAGTTGTACGTATAAGAAAGAACTGGTGATTTTTTTTTTTTTCATTTTTTTAATTTCTTTTAACTGTCGTTAAAAATCAAACAATAATAATAAAAAAAGCCACATAAAATCTATCGATTAATACATTGATAAGTTAAAAAAAAAAAGAAGACAATGTTAAAAAAATTTTCGACCTTGTTTGTAAACAGATACAAACAAACAGGGAAAACTTCCGACTGTGTCTTATATGATGATAACAATTACATTCTAATTAACGAAATCACCTTTTGCAATATTTTAAAAAAATTTTTGACCAACAAATAAAATATTTGTAAAATACTTTTTTAAGAGATGATCTAATTATTATTGTTTAAACAACATCAATACTTTATCGTCGATACCTATATTATACTTTTCCAATTTGTTTCTGAAAGTATCCCCAATAAATTTGTATTCTTAAACAGAATTTCGCAAACAATATTGAAAACTTACTTAATTATGAGTTGAGCATTTTATACATGTCATTTATTACATGTATAAATATATCCTAAATATATATATACTACAGTGAAACCTCCGAATAGCGGACAGTCACGGGACCGGAAGTTTCGTCCGTTATTGGGAGGTGTCCGCTATTGGGGAGGACTATCTTTTTTTCCTTTTTTAGCTTATAGCATGTCATTTAATGAAAAATTACGTACAATCTTAAATGTCTACAATTAACATTGCCCTACAGAAAATATGAACAATTGCAAACTGTTTACTGTTTTCCTTTTTTAAATGAATGCTAATCCATTAGTCCTACTTAAAATAATAACAAAATTAATTACAGTTTTAATTTTGTCATTATTTTAAGCAAGACAAACGGATTAGAAAATTAATTTTATTAACTAAAGTAATCAGTTAACAGAGTTTGACATTTCTTTTTTGCATTGAAAACATGTTTCTCAATATGAATATTTAAATCGTTTAACTTTGCAAGGCCTTCAGAGTCCCCTTTGCTTCCAACGCCTTTTCTTGTAATAATGGCCCACTAATGGGAATGTTTTTTGATCGTGCAGCGCAAAACCAATCGAAGACAATAGAGTCGATCGCACTTGTCTCCGTTTCCGAACTTTGATGTGTTTGGAGTTTTCTCGTTGGAGTTCGTGATCCATAATTTCAAAATTTCCTCTGGACGCTACGTATTACTGTAGCCTGATCCTATTGCTTTTGAAAAACAACACAAGATCGTTCATTTTCTATAGAATGTCCGTTATTGAGAGTGTCCGCTAATCGGAGGTCAATACATGGAAACGTCTATATTAAGGGACTGGGGATTGCAAAATTGTCCGCTATTGGGGGGTGTCCGCTTTTCGGGAGTGTCCGTTAGTGGAGGTTTCACTGTATATATAACTTATAAAGGAGGACGTTTGTTAGTTTGTTTGTGTTCTCCCTGTACACTCTTAGGCCCTTTGGCCGATCTGGACCAAACTTTGCAGAATTACTCTTAAGAACCCTGCGGAAATAACAGGCTACAATTGAAACCTGGACACATCTTCCCCTCCCCCTAATTTAATCCCCTTCATACTTTTGTATAATTTTCAAGTAAAGGTGTGGTTACAGGATTCAAATCCGCATGGGGGCAATATTTTTGTTTTGTTTTGTATTTCTTATTTTTTTTGTTTTTTTTTTTCCTGGTTTTTACTTTCCTTCTTTATTTATGATAATGAATTTTCTTTTATTTTTTTTTATCAAGTTAATAATATTCTTCTTAAACTTCTTTTAATTAAATGTTCTTAATTTAAGAACAAAGAAAACCCACATCCAACGTACGGGATATAAACAGGGAGCAAAATTTCTTGAAGATTACGCATATCTCTCAAACCGCTTTAGTTGGAAATACGAAATTTCTTATGAATTTTCTTTGTCATTATCAAAAAGATACGTTTTCGACGAATTTTCATTTTTGGGTCCTAAAGTGTGTAAACGGGGGGGAGAGGCAAACTTTCTTGAAGGTATGCGATTCTTGTAACCGCTTCAGTTAGAAACGCGAAATTTCGTGTTCTTTATTGAAATCTAAAACATATGCATCCATGAATTTTCGATATTCGCAGCGTAAGAGGTGTAAACGTAGTTGGGAGGGCAAACTTTACAGTAGGGTACTTTATGGGGCTTTCATGTTACAAAATTAGAATATAACATTACTTTGTAATCATCACGTGCTTTTTTACCAACTGGGGAAGGTTTGAAATGATAGAGGTGTTGAGAAGGGCAGAAAGGGGTGGGAATCGATATTAATTTCATATCTAGGGCTTATCAAGTTACAAAATAGAAATATAATATTAATTTACATTAACATGGGGCTTTTTTACCAACTGGAAAAGTTTCAAAGTCGTCTCACAATTACAATTTCTTCGTCATCCACAGCAGGACAACTCTTTTTTGTAATCCGAGCGAAGCACGGATATTTTTGCTAGTTTATATATATATATATATATATATATATATAAATGTAGTTTTATTAAGAATATACTACGATATTGTAAAGTGGCAGCTGACTACATGTAGTTATATTTGCTTGTTAACATAAATACATTTTAAACAAATTTCGACATAAATACAATGAAAAATAAAAACCACTTATTATAAGACAAGATCAAAGATAGCAATAAAGTAATCTTGCTTTGAAATATATTTTTATTATTGTTGTTATTTCTATAAGTACCTATGAAAATAATTCATAGTCTTAGAAGAACTGGTATTTTAGAAGTAAAATTCATGATTGTTTTGGAAAACCAATTTTTTGGTTAAAAAAATTGTTACAGTATAAAAAAAAAATCCGTAGTGAAATAATTACGTAAATAACAAAAGCATCTGAATAAATTAGAAAATATTACTATTGTATCCTCTTCTGCTTATATGCATTTTCAAATATTCTAATTTTAGACTTATTGATCTATTTTAGAACAAGTGACATTCCGTGTTATCTTTTTCTTCGAAATTAATTCTAATCATATCTTCACCTATTAAACAGGAAACCCAATTACCTATCTTTCGTGATGTTGTTGCTAAGGTTAATTGGAGAACAGGGAAGCAATGTTCGACGGAGGCGTCTTCCTAGTGCACTCGGTTACGACAGGCGGCGATCGCCATCATATAAGGACCGGTGGCCTTCGGCAGGTTGCCGTACTTGGGCTCACTGACCCTATGGCTGTGTTTGCGCCTCGCCAAGTGTACAAACACCGGCACAGTACTTTTCTACCACCAAGTCTTCACATACTTTTCCCACGCATAGATTTTTTCCTATAGATAAAGTAAATGATGCAACACCATGACCTGGCTTTTCTTTAGTTTTATGACTTGTTGATAGAGAATTTTCACTCAACATTCAGGCTTCCTCCGCCACATTTCAATTTCTAGATTGAAGGCCTTTTCTTCCTTCTCCATTGTTAATTACATAATCCGAAAATTCAGTTTCTATCGATCTGCAATTTTTTATTTCAATTGATCTAAATATTAATATCATAGTTTATTTTAGAATATTTTCACTCATTTTCCTAAACATTTTTTTGAATTGAAGATAGATTTTTCTTTTTCCTAAGTACTATTTTCTTAATGTCGTAATTCAGGAAAAGATCATTTGCTTTTCTTAGGAGGAAACAAAGTGCACACTTCGTTAGGATCTAAATTGTAATATATAAGAGTTACTTACAACCAGAATGACAATGAAATCGAAAGATTGTTTTTATTTCTAAATCCTTTTGTTCTCGAGATACAAAAGCGTTTTATTTGAATAGAATAGTTTTTCATCAATGTAAAAAAAAAAGACAAAAAAGACATTATTAATTTGAATTTTCCAATTGAAAGACTAAAAAATTAACAAAAAAAATTATTCCAATAGTTTTTGTGTTTAATCTATTTTATGAAATGATTCGAAAAGAAAAAGGAAAGATTTGCTTATTGAAATTTATATAATAACTAAATTATATAAATCGCTATATATTAATTAATTTATTGTAAAAATATTGAGAAAATGTAAGTTTAGTTGCGAAAACTATTCTTAAACTTTTACATTATAAGTGACAAACAGACAAAGACAGTAAGATTTTTTTTAAGAACTGAATTGAATCAAAGGAAATTTATTGATAGAAAATTTTAAATTCTTATCAGAATTCTTCAGAATCAAGCTCAGATATGGATTTGTCACTTTCAAATTTTTTTTTTTTTTTTTTTATTTGGTTTTGCTTTTTGGGAGTTTATATTAAAGAATAGATCTGAATACATCTAGAAATGTAATGACATTTAGCGTTCAGCATTTATCGTACTTAATGTTAATTTATCGTTGATGGTGGCGATCCGCGCTGGGCAGGTTTTCCCGGGGTTCTCCCGTTTCCCCTGCATTTCTCACACCATCCTTTCTCAGTCTTTCTCTCCGTCTGTCTTCTTTCCGTGGGATAGTACAAAAGATCTTTCAGGTCGACTTGCTCGGCAGTCATGCCACCCACTTTCAATTAATCTAATCTAATCTAATGTTAATTTATAATTTTTTTTTAAATGTTTAGACAAATGATGAAACCGTTGAAGGCTAAAACTAAAATTACGATGTAATTTGGTTAAAAAAAGAGAATTCTAAACTAGACAAATTTCGATTAAACAAATCAACCACAGAAGGTCTTGAATGAGACAGTCTTGAATGAGTCGAGAGAAAAAGTAATAGAGTAGTCTGAGTTTTCCTACATTACAAGAGCAGAAAAATACGCTTCGAAAATTTCAAAACATTCGATGTTACAATAAAATTACTGGAAAGAGATTGATAATTACAAATACCTTATTTGTTTCCGAATTCTTGCCTTTATTAGCTTTTGCAAAACGATTACCTATCCAAACTGAAAAGTTTAGCAACTGAAAAGATATTACCAATATCAGTCTGACGTTTCTTTCGAATAATTGAGAAAATGAAAGGTATACTAACAATGACTTTGATGTATGCTACTTTTCTATTAGGTCTCCACAACAGTAAATACTGTTAAATACAAGTCAGGTACGGAAATCTGAGATAGACTTAACTCTAATTACCGCTGTAGATCGTATAGTACCTATTCCAGACGTTGAGAATATCCTAATAATCTTTTAACTTTTTCCGCGGATAAGTCAAATGAAAATCTTAAAATGACGATAAAAAATCGAAAACTGCGCCAGTGCTCTGTAAGTTGGCAGTATTGTGTCCAATTATTACATAAAAAATGTCCTACAGGTGGCTGCACAGTGCAGGTATGCAACACGCAGCTGCCTTAACAGTGCAAAGATGATCTCCCCACTGAAGACACGCACCAAAGAGAAGCAGCGTTCCATCATTCGATTTCTGAGTAGTGAAGAAGTTACACCTATTGCAATTCATCAACGAATGAAGTTGCAATGTGGTGATGCATTCACTACAGCAAGTGTACGAGTGGAGTAGAAATAAAAACATTCCTCCTCACTAAAACAAAACCAAAAAAAATCCTCACTCAGCGATTTGCAGGGAAAGTTATAGGAAATGAATGAGACATGCAACAGTTCAAAGACCTAAACTTCGAATGTCTTCCATATCCCCCATACTCGCCAGACCTCAACCTTCGTGATTACCACATGTTTAGACCACTGAAAGAGGCGTTGGGAGGAAAGCATTTTAAATATGATGATCAGTGGCTCCGCACGCAACCAAAAGAATTTGTTTGAAGGAATCAATGCACGTCGTAAGAACTGGAGGATTTGTATTGAACCCAATGGAGACTATGTCGAAAAATGATTAATTTGTGTTCCAACTTTCGCTCAATAAATTATGAAAAAAATATTTTAATTTTTATTTGATTCACTCTCGTATATAATTCACAATATGTCGTATTCAAAAACGTCACTATATCATAGAAATAGTTATTTATTTCTATAGAAATGTTTTCAACAGTTTTCAACTCACTATTTAAAATACTACAGTATTAACAGTAATGAAATTACTTTTATCTAAATAATAACAGATGCCAAAATGTGAGAAATTAGAATATCTAATTGTAAGTGATCTTTTTCTTTTTTTATTTTTTTTTTTTTTGATGTTTATTTTTATTTATTTATTTCTAAATTTAAAATTACAGTCCTGCTAGGTTTTCAAAATGAAATCCTGTGATGCAGGTGCTGAAAGTATAAATAATTTATATTTGTAATTTAAAAAGTATTAATCATATAAAATCATATAAAAATTATATAATTACGCAATTATACGAATTATACTTAAATTAGATTCAATTATATAATTATATAAAAATCAATATATCACAGAAATATAAAAAGAAAATCAAATACAAAAAGAAAATTATTATAAATATCATTCATTACAATCAAATTTAAGGTTCCCAAATTATTTTTTACTTATTATTCTAATTACAATTTCTTTCTTTCAATGTTTATACTGTATAACATTACTGTATAACATAATGTTTATACTGTATAATATTAAAATTTTTTTTTTTTTTTTTTTTTTTTTTTTTTTTTTTTTTTTTTTTTTTATTTAGGTATTTTTGATTACATATACTATGTTTCTAAAAACACACAAAATATAAACATAGTATATGTAATCAAAAATACCTAAATATTCCAGATAATTTCGCCAAATATTATTTTTTTTCAGTATTCAGTAATTAAAAATCAATGAATCCACGACTAAATGTTTGAAATACGTTTAGTGAATAGAGACATTAAAAATGTTTGTTGACTATCTTTGGGTTTCGCTGGAAAAAAAAAATTTTCTTTCAATTTATTTAATGTTATATTCTCAAAACCTTCAGGTATTGTGAGGTTTGATTCAAAGAAGGTTCAAGATCTGAGTAGCCTGCGGACCACAGGTTGCATCCCACTACTCAATCCAAACAGTTTTTGTTTCTTGCCTAAGGAAACCCCTTGAACAAACAGGCAGTTCTAGGAATATTCACATCATAACTTTAAGATTTTAAATAGAAACAAAATACTTATGTTGCTGTCGGAGTCAATAAATACAAATTCTAAAAACGAAAAGATAAACACGCAGAATGAGTTGTAATTACCGTCATATGTTTCCATTTTTTGTAATTTAACAAAAAATTCAATTGGACCAATTATACAGGAAAAACTTTAAAGCCTAAACTGCGTCTTGGAAATGAGAAACACCAATAAAGTTCAGAAAAACAACAACTTTGAAATGTTAAAATGCAATTTTTAAAATAATAATAGAAATGCTGTAATTTAGTACCTAAAACAAATTTCCTTACTTTAATTTATTCTTTTGAATAATAAACAAGCAGACCACGTCGTACAAAGAATTAAAAACTACATTAATAAATTAAGATCGTTTCATTTTTCGAGAATCAAATTCATCAGAGAAATAGGGTTGCTTTGAAAGATGGAAAAATCTTAATTTGTTAATATAGTTTTATAATTGTTTTTGTGCGACTGTGGTTGCTTGTTTATTATATTTTATTCCGCGCGTTAAATAGCTATTATTATTCTTTTGAACTTCATGTACTTGACTTTCATAAAAATGATATATTTAAATTTCGACTATTGTTCACCGGAAGCAGTAATAAAAGTTAATAAAAAAATCATCCACATAGATCAGAACAAGGCAAATAATGATAGTTTCGATTTCTTTAATCAATTTAATCAAAAGATAGAATGTAACTGCAAGGCAAAAAATCTCTGACCTCAGTATTTCTAAGAATAAGATATTTAATCAGGATCCGGAAATGGTAGCGTTGGACATCCGTTAATTTGAAAGTCCATTGAATCATTTCCATATTTTTTCACAACAAGATTAATTTATGATAGCATTCAGTAGTAAGAAAATATTAAAATCTTTTTTTTTTTTTACAGAAGATTTGTAATAATAACAAAAATTTTACAAATGGTAAAAATTGAATAAAGTCATAATCGTTAATAAAATTTTATTAATAAGATTTATTTATTACCGAAGAGAAAGTTATAAATGTTTGTACGTTATCTCAAAAAATAAAAAATCCGAAATCACCAAAGTCGTGAATATCTTGATAGTGTCTTCGCTCGATGTAAAAACAAGAATTGAATAGACCAGGGTTCGTGAGACTGGTTGGACATTTACTAAGCAATGCATAAAATCTTACTGTTAAACTTAGTTTTTGATCTATTTTATTCAATGCTATCAATGCTTTTACATTCAATGCAATTCTTTTATAAAAGAATTTATCGCAAAAATGTCCCGGACTGCCCAAAAAATGAATATTTTACCAAAATAATTTTATTTGAAAGATATTACTCCTTATTAATATGCTGCACAATGATCATATTATGTTTGTCTTTTGTTTCTAATAGAGATATTGATTATGTCTAATCAGTGGCGAATATAGAATATATTTTCGGATGGGGGGGGGGCCAAGATTAATGTAAGATTAAGTTAAGTAATTTTAAGTAGACACCCCATGGAAACCTATCTCTTCAACCAAAAAAAAACGTTGGGAGGACATACCTTCATTATTTCGGGGGGAGGGGGCCATCGCCCCCCCCCCCCTTATATATGCCCCTGTGTCTAATGCTTTTGAATAAAATTCTGAGCTCTTCCACAGGGAAACTCCTAATTTTACTTTAGGCTTACTTAACCCGGCAGTGGTCGCGCTGGGTCTGTGAGACCCACGCGTTTTTGTTTTCATTTTTACTTATAGATGGGAGCTCTTCACAGGATTGGTTTTTTCAGTACCTTTCTAAAACCACATGATGTTTCATGTGAGAGTTTTGGTGGAATATAATTTGTCCCGATCGGAAGGGAAAAAAATACTTTGGGTCCTGTAGACCCAGCGCGACCTTTCGTGTAACTTTTTGTGCATACAGGGAACAGTTGTTTTATATACGTTAAATATAAAGTTTGCCTTACAAACTTGGATTTCTACAGTTATTTTGAACATTTTATTTATTTTATAGTTATTTATTAAACTAGTTATTTATTTAGGCCTATTTTTTATTTATTTTTTTCAATTTTTTAATTAATTCTTCTTTCGTGAGTTATTTCCATCAACAGTTTAGTTTGGTTCTGAGTTTCCTTCTTATTTTTATTATTTTGAAGAGATGAAATCTCTCAATGATAATGAAATAAGGAAAATACTTTTAGAGACCATGGAAGAATCAACACATAATGATGATATTGAATATCAAGACTTGGTGGAGAGTGCATTAGAAAACACACA
>JAFIDM010002131.1:3690858-3725691 GCA_023159025.1 Thereuonema tuberculata
TATGTAATCAATACACTTTTTATCCGTTTTTTACAATGTTTTCTTAAATAATTTTAATCTATATATTTATATATATATATATATATATATATATATATATATATATTATTATAAATGATTATAACAGAAATCTTCAGAAACAATCAATAAATGATATTATTATTAAAAAATATCTTAAACGTTGAAATTTTGAAAGTATTGGTGTTTAAACTGAATGGGTCTCACAGACCCAGTGCGATCATTGGTGTTTCAAAAATGGGCGCGACCACTGCCGGGTTAAGGGAGGTTTTCGAGCAGACCTTAAGATTATGTACAATCAATTATACAAACATTTTCATTGGAGTAACTTATTAAGGACAATGTTTATATTGCTTTTCATATGGAATGGCATCCATTGACTATAAAATAATATTAACAAAATTACCTAAATTCTAATTGCCCTAAATTATCTAATTGGGTTGCTATGAGTTTCATAAACGTCCTGTGTTTTCCACATGTTTTTTCCATTCTATCATCCTCAAGCTCCTCTATTAGTGAGTCTTGAGAGAGATTAAAAGAATGAGAAAAAGCAACCAAACTGTGGAATCCTAACAACAAACAAGTTTGATTGACTTTGCTGTATATCTGTGATGTATATTACACAGCAAAGTCAATCAAACTGTATATCTGTGATGTATATTATGTATAATTGAACCAACGTTGTTAATCATTGTTTTGTTTACAGCAAAAGTTGATTTATACAGTATACGTAGATCAAAAGCGATTTTCCATCAAAAGGTCATTGCTTTTGTTGGCAACATTTTTTGGTTATATGAAGACATTGTCTTAAGCGTCTATGCTCTTCTATTTACGTATGCAACTAAGATGAGTTTTTCCGAAGAGAACATTGGTAGGGCTACGAAGCAAAACATTTACAAGTATCCAATAATTCATAACATAGAGCATTAATGAAACCCAGGGTTCTGTGATTGGATCCAAAAAGATGGTGGAAATAGATTTCAAGGGCTGTAATTCTTAGTGCACATTTATCTAAAAATAGTGTGAATACAGGAAATGTTCACTTCATAAGAAATAAGTAATTTAATGTAAACAACACATTTTTTATAAGTTAGTTATTATTAGATTTAACTTTGTAACAGCTTTTGATCAATATTATTGTGACTTTAAATATATAAGATTTTATATTAACGAAACTTACCCAGAATTCCTTTTAGTAGAAGGAATTAAAATTTGAACCAAACTGTCCTACCCACGAAGGAGGCGCCATTGTGTGCCTACTGCTGCCACTTCCTCCTCCCGAAGGTGAAGAAGCTGCTGAAGCAGAAGATGAAGAAGGAGACGAAGAAGAAGAATTAGAATTAAAATTTCTTTTTATGAATTGGTGACTCATTATTTCTGTAGTTTTCCTTTCGTGAAACAACATATAATCGTGTATTGTTTTCATAAATCTATCAATACAGCGGTTACTTTCAATTGTAGAAGTTTCTAATTCCAAATTTTGGATAAAAAATAATAGAACAAAAAAAATAAAAAAAAAATAAAATAAAACCATAGTAGACTTATCATGAACAGGTTTTTGAGTAATTAAACTCTATTTACCCAAAAATGATCTATTTGATCTATATCAAAATTCATGTCATGACTAAGGAAAAAAAAAGGAATGTAAAGAAATGATAAAAATATCAAAATTCCAAAATAAAAAGTAATTAAACCAAATAAAAAGTTGTTGTTATTTTTTTTAAATAACTAAGGGTTAATAATAACAATTATATACATAACTAGTCGGCTACCCGTCGCTTCGCTCCGGAAGCCTCCCTTATGTAACGGAAAACAATTTTTTATTTATTAAAAAAAACACACACACACACACATACACACACACAATTTACATCAAGGAAACTAAAACTAAAATTTTTTAAAAGCTTTTTTTTTAATTTAATTTTTGATGTCTATATTCTCTCAATCTACGACTGCTTTTAGAACCACCTTGTAAATCATATATCTATATTTTTATTTTTTACAGAGATTAGAATGTAGGCCTAGTGGTCTAATGGCTAAGACGTCTAACTTCTGAGCAGTATTCTACCTAATAGAAATAGTGCATCTTTCTTTCTTGACTATCTTTTTTTTTTATTCCTATTGATACTTTTCAGTGGTTTTCGAGTTGGAAATAGTGATGGTTTTTGAGTTACAAATAGTGATTTTTCAGTATTCTATCTAATGAAATACTGGTTCTTATTTCTTGACTCTTTTTTTTTTTTTTTTTATTCCAAATGATACTTTTCAGTGGTTTCTGAGTTACAATAGTGTTCAGTATTCTATCTAATAGAAATACTGCTTCTTTCTTTTTTGAGTCTCTTTTTTTTTTCTAAGTGGCAGTTTTCAGTGGCTTTTGTGTTCCAAATATTGATGGTTTCTGAGTTACAGATAGTGATTTTTCAGTATTCTATCTAATAGAAGTATCGCATCATTCTTTTTTGACTCTCATGTTAATTATAATTGTCACTTTTCAGTGACGTTTGAGTTACATTTATTGATGGTTTTTGAGTTGCAAATAGTGATTTTTTCGGTATTCCACCTCAAAAAAAGAGTGCTTCTCTCTTTCTTGACTCTGTTTTCTTTACTCCAACATCTGGCGTGTACACCCACATATTTTTCAATATCACGTAGGGTTTGGTTAAGTTAGAATATTTAAAATATTGCAACGTTTCGGCAATTATCGTTCTAATTGTCAGTTTCGAATTACAAATAAACTGACTGATGTGAAATAAATAAACAATGTTGAGATTAAAAAAAAACGATTGAATACATTCCTTATTGATGGGGGAAAGGAAAGGAAATATAAGTCAAAAAACCATATGAAAAGAGTTGTAGTCCCTATGGTCTAACGGATAAGGAATCTGACTTCGGATCAGAAGGTTGCAGGTTCGATTCCTGTCGCGGATGTTTCATTGTAAAAATTATTTCTATTTTCCATTCTCTCAGAAAATTGCGCCGGACAGACAGACAGACAGAGAAATAAAAGATTTTAGTAATATAGATTAAATAGATAAATAAGCTGATAGATAAATAATAATTATTTTAGATAGATCGAATTAACTTAGTTTAAAAAAAAGCAAACAAAGATAAAAGTTAAAATACAGCAACCTTCTATTTGAAATTCTCCGTAATTTCTTTTTATTTTATTTTTTTATTAACGGAAAGAAAGCGCCTGCATCAACGCTGTCCTTAGGGTAATTGACCCTTGAGCTCGTGTTTGTTGAGTCAAAAATTTCTCGAGGTTGATCCCTAATTGTAAGAACTACCAATGCAAAGTTCACTTTGTTAAGGAAGATTGATGTTTCTCTCACGCAGAAGCTTCTTTTGACGCTGAAGTTCCTTTTTTTTTTTTATTAAGCGGAAAATCATCTGGAAACTGTAAGTTATTCTTTTTTACGCTTTAGAAAGTTTTTCATCGCTAAAGGAGTAAGAATTTTTTTGAGCATTTGTGATTAGTAAATTAGATGGAAGAATTTTACTTTTCACTTCCTTTTTTTCCCGTTAATATCCGAGAAGAATCAACTCTTGAGAAAACAATAATAAATTTATTTATATTATTATATCTTGGTAGATTACAATGTATCAAATTGTTAAATTATAACTTATGTTTAATATAAATCTACAAGGGTGAGACCAAGTTGTATGCTAAATGACATCCTAGTACAGCTGTTCCATCCTAATACGGCGATCGTCAGCTAGGAGCGTTTACAACTTGGTCTCACCCTTGTATTTTATTAATATTTACCTGCGCAACTACGCGCCAAATAAATTCATAGCGGCCGCGTGTAGCGGCATATGAATTTTCTCGCAATTTATTCTTTTGGCGATTTTTTTATTGTTTATTTTAGCTTTCAGGCTCCACACGGATTCCGACGAAATAAAAATCTACTATCTTTAAAGAGATAATCTGTTTTCAAAGTAGAATCTTTCTTTCATGTTTCTTAAATTTCATAACTGAATTTATGAAATTGTGTATCACATACCGTAAATACTGACGTCTATAAGTGATGTAAAAAGTACATAAAAGTAAGTATATAATTTATATAAGTATATATAAATTTTTTCAAGAATTTAACGGATTTAATGAAGTGTCCAAGATTAAGAAGAGGTATAGTGAATGTATAAAAAACATGAGTATCATATCTTCGAGTTTTCAAAGATAGAGTGAGAAACGGGGAGGAATGAAGAAATATAAGACCCAATGAAAGAAAAAGAAGTGATTTTAATAGAATTTGGATTTATGTTTTGAAGACTTTATTAAATAAGATTATTATCAGAAAAAAGGACATTGGAAGGATTTATCAAAAAGGAATATTAGAAAAAAGGACATTTGTAACATTTGTAAAATTTTATTTAAAGAATATAATTTTAAATTTGTAATTTAAATTTTTTTAAATTGAACGTAAATGAATCCACGTTCACTGATTCCTAGATTCTTGGATTGTTGTATTATTATGTATTTAAGGCTGAGGAAGGAGAGAATTTATTTCTCTATTCCTTTAAAATTTTTGTAAATGGCCCGAAGAAGACTTAGAAATAAGTCGAAATATAGCCAGTTGGTGGATGATGTTAAGTAAATAAAGAATGTATGAAGATTCATGGATTAATGGCGTTTTAAGAAGTTTTAAATATCAATGATTGTTTTGCATGTTGAATTCTTCTTGGTGTAGGTATATAAATGTATGAATCACTTTTTAATTGAATTTAGTCCATTAGCTAGTAATTTCTCTAAGTTGTGATGAATCAGTCTCGAGCAGTTTGCTTTAGCCCATAGAGAGATTTTTTCAATTTGAAACCATGGTTATCATCGTTCAAGTCTTGGACTCCTAGCGATACTTCAATGTAGACGTTTTCATGTATTACTCCATTGAGATAGTCAGATGTAACATCACATTGATAGGTCTACATTCATTTATTGACTACCGAGGCTAGTAATAAACGAATTGTGCTTGTGCTTGGTGACGATGCGTTCGTTTTGTCATAATTCATGTCTCTTCTCTGCATGAATCTATTCATTACCAATCAGGCTTTGTATTTGTTAATATTTCCGTCTGTGTTCCATTTGATCTTGAAAACCTATTTGGTGGTCAAAGGTGTTATGCAATGTGATATCTCTGCCTTGATCCAAATATGGTGATCATTTATACTTTGGATCTCTTCTTGGATAGCATTTTTGCATTTTTCCCTGTCTTTTCCATTGATCGCTTCTTCATAATTTGATGGCTCGTCTTTTCCGGGGATGTAATTCATGAAACCGTGGAACTCGCTTAACCGTTCTTGATCTGATATTCATATATTCGTCTTTGGATGCCGCACTTTCTTCTTCATTTGTTTTCTCTTCTTCAGTCGATGACAATTGAGTATCTTGATTTCTGATTTCAATGTCTTGATTAACAATTTCTTCAGCAACTTTCAGGAAAACCCTAAATCAAACCTAATTCAAGCTTTTCTTATTCTACAGACTCAAAACTGAAGAAATTAAATTATAGAGGGCTGTATTATACCGTAATACACCAAATAAGTATATAAGTATTAATTTTAGGAATTGAATTTCTGATCAGTAAATCATTCTATACACTTTCACGTCTTTAATAGAAAAACTACTTTTAGAATCAAATGATGATATTGCATTGGATATTTGATACAAAGTGATGATATAATATCCTGATGAAATTCCTCTAAAAAACTAGAAGTGAAATATGAAACAGCTTGACAAGCTTTGCTCTCCGATTTGTTCCTCAAATTCCAACAAACACCATCACTAGAACTAATTTGATCACAAAATAATAGTTGATCTGCAAGTTTAATCACTCCTAGATCGATTAAATAAATTATATCTACCTTAATTTGAAAGCCGAATTTTCTCATTTATTGCTAAAGAATTTGCATAACGATGATGTAACTGATGCTTACTTTATTCTTAAAAGGCGGATGCCTAATTTTTTGTTTACATTTCAACAGGCGAATACGACTCCGAGAACAAGTTCTTAATACAATTCAGGTTTATGTTGTGAATTTTATTTTATTACTTTATTTTAAAAAGCATTTTAACGATACATGTCCTTTTAAGAAAGCGATAATTTATCAAAATTGTGAACTTTCGGATCAATTTGATTTGTTATACAGGAAGTGTATTTAGATCCTGTCCATCTACTGAAATCAATGTTTTCTCAGGTAATACAGTAATACCTTGATATACGAGCATAATCCGTTCCAGTATCGAGCTTGTATCTCGAGGTGCTCGTAACTCAAATCATTTTTTCCCATAAGAAATAACAGAAAAAAAATTAATCCGTTCCGGACCTCTAAAAAACTCCCTTATTAGTGCTAATAATATTGGAAAAAAAACAAAAAAAAAAAAACATGCTTTTAATTGCTGCAGAGACATACATATAAAAAAATTATACGAGTAGTATATAAGGATTCCTGTGATATAAAATAAAATGTGGTTTTAATTATGAGTTCTTACTGACAGACGGTACAGTAGCGGCTAATAGCGGAGGAGGAGGGAGAGAGGGAGGAAGAGAGTTGGCCCGTACGTAGACACTTGATTCCATACCCTACCTTACACATACCTACGTAACTTTCATAAACTTAGAATTAACTTAGCTTACGTATTTCAGTGTAACTGTGGAGTGGCAGATCTCTGAATTCTCAGCATGCCTCGATGATGCATTCAACGCAGTTTTGAACAACTGAGAGATGTACTATCGTTCCGTCGAATTGGCAGCCATCTGGACCATTCCGATGTACTGCGCGACGGTGCTGGGAGCAGTAGAAGATGCGAAGAAACTATAGGAAAGGCACCTAAGCAGACCAACAGAAGAGAGGATCAAATGTCATCCTCTCAAAGGATCAAATGTTGGATCCGATAGGTGATCCAAGGCTGTCCTTGTCTACCATCCAGAGACATGTTGCGACATCATTAGAAACCCCTGTGTCCACCCGCACGATTGCGAGGCGATTTGCAGAACAAGACTTACACCTCCCATCTTCCCTTGCAGTGATATAGCGAGCAGGTGACTGTGAAATGGTAACGAATCGTGATAAATCCAGGTTTCATCCGGATAACCATCGTACACGAGTATGGAGAAACACTGGGAATTCAGACTTCATTGAGCGAAACACCACCACGGTAGGAGTGTATTATTTCATAAATTTAACAAGTTCTTCCGTGCATTCCTTAGTTAAGGACTGTAGAAAAACCCAATGTGTTATTGTTTTTCTGTGTAAAAATTATTATAATTTTATTGTCTTCATCTTTTGGAACTGATTAGAAAATATCTTTTATCAAATTATTATGGGAAATCGATTTGTACAATTTAGAAATCAAGTAATGGAATTATAAATAAAAATTCTAACAAAAGCTTTTTCATCATTGCTATATTTCGCAGGTATAACTAAATCATGCTTCTTCAGGCTTAAAAATACATAGGATAATTATAACAAACATATAGGCAATTTTGGCAAATTTTAATTGTATAAACTCGAAATCAATGTTTATTAATTTGTAAAACCATACTTTATTGATAGTAATGTAATTCCCATTCACATATAATATGAACCTTTGCCATAATTGCCTATATGTTTGTTATAATTATTCTATGTATTTTTAAGCATGAAGAAGCAGGATTACCTGCGAAATACAGGAATGATGAAAAGATTTTATAGTTGGAATTTTTATTCATAATGAATATATATATATTTATTGAAGAAATGGAATTGAGAAGTAAAAATGATGACCGCTTTTATCATAATAGAAATTATTCAATAACTTAAGAAAAATCCAATTGATATTGAATAAAATCCTAATACAAGTTTACAACAGAAGAGCATTGAAGAAAAAAACAAAACCGAAAAACCTATGGATTCAGTTTTAAAGTAGCAAATAACTAAGCTATTTGTTAATACATAAATACATACATACGAATCTAAATGGATTGTGTTTCTCCAAGACACTAAAAAATTGAAATTAGGAATAATGTGTAGAAGATCAGTAAACTGATGCGGAATAATCAGGAATTGAAAAGTGAAAAAGAAAATTCCCCATGAAATTCAGAAACAATTAACTTTCACTAACGGCAAATTGAGATTTAACTGAAGACCAACAATTTACCGTTGTTATTGTGTTGGCACAGAATGATCCATTTTATTTTCTACTAAACTTAAATTAAATTGGATTTTGGCGACTTAACGTAAGATTTGAGGATTCAATAAATTTTCAGCAAAGAAGAATATTAGCGATTGTTTGCAATCATTTCTATGTGAGATCTTGTCATATTTGTTAATATTTTTATTCCGTTTTTCTTTTTATGAATAGACTGTATATTTTTTAATTTTTTGAAAAGGATCACACAAGATCTGAAACATGTAGGCCTAGATTTACTTTGATTTAAAATATTCTTCACCCATATCTTGAGTTTGATCTGATTAATGAACATAGGGTTTGTATTTGGTAGACGTATCTTTTTATTATAATATTTAAGGCGTCCAGGGTTACATGATAGAAAGAAAGTGAAAATACAAAAGATGTTCAATCGATTTTCCCTAATTTCTGATGACACGGAAATTCTACAAAACTTTCATGAAGTTCGATGAATACTTCAGAAATACAGTAAGTCACATCTGTAATAACATTGGCTGCTTATTAGAAGATTTAGGAAAGATAATTCGGTCAATCAACTTATATAATTGGCCAAGTTCGTCTGTCTGTCTGTCTGTAACTCGATGTAATTCAGCTATTAAGATAGATCCAAGATTCTCAATGGTACCATTGAATCAAGGGTACTCAAATTGGATAAAATATTAGTCCATTTTGTCATTCCATGTTGGTTCATTGAAATTTTACCTGAAATTCTAACAAAACATACGTTCAAAACCAAATAATTCCGTTACCACTGCGCCGATTTTAATGAAATTTGGCATACTTACTCAGTTTTTTACGCTGATTTCGAAACTCAAAACCATTTTTGCCATTTTTTTAGAAGATTCGTTCACAAGTTAGCACAGTATTTAGATTACATTTACATTATATTTGATAGTTGATAATAAAATGATTTTTCAGATTTTTTTATGCCTGTCAGCCGACAGGCTTTGCTGCTAGTTTCTATCTATCAGTCACAACATCGCTTATGATAAATTCAATATTTTTGGAAATAGTCTTTTAGTTGTCCTTTTAATTTTTAGAAAATATTTTTTTTAAAAATTCAAAAAAAAGATAATATATTTTGTAATCTCAAATTTTAATCAATAAATTGATCTTTGAAAGAATGAGACTTGTATATTCGATTACACAATATTGTAAGGGTGTTTGTGGGAGAGATTTTTTAGGAGCGAAGAAACAACGAGTCAAGTTTGGAACTGAACTGAATTAATTTATTAAACAGAAAACAAGCTGGATTTCATTGGATAAGTAATTAAAAATATATATAGTGATTCGACAAGAAACATAATGAATTTATGTTTTAATTAATTAACAAATTAAACGGCTGTAATGGAAAAGAATTTAAAAATGAATAGAATAGCAATAATTAGGAAATAGTTAACGAATGATTTAAAATCAATAACGGTAAAGATTAAAATGAATAAAATACAGATAAATGCAAATAAATGATTTCTAAAAATATTTACGTATAAACTGTTACAATATTCTGTTTAATCTTACTAATTCAGTTATCTACTGCTGAAATTTACAGTAGCTACTTTTAAGTCGATCTAAACCCTTGACTGATATGGTGAGAAAAACAGCAGTGAAGCAGGCAGGGCTGAGTGGGTCGGCCTGTGAACGATGCCGCCGTGCTTGTCCTTTCTCAAGTCTTAGCCAAGGCTGACGAAACACAAGGCCAAGGACAAAACATAACACAACATACATTCACTATATTGTCTCAGACTTCTGCTCCTATTCTTCATTGTATAAAATTAATGTAATAAAAATATTCATAGTTATATAATGAATACTGAAGCATACCTCCTGAAATATTATATTTCAGTCACAATTAATTAATACAACTAAAATTTATCGTCTACTTAAAAGAATCAAATATTAATAACGTATGATAAATTACAGCTTTTATGGTTTATTATAACAAGTTATTATGTATTATTATGGGTCCTGATAAGTATAATAAGCTTAAAGTTCCAATATTGTCAATGCACTATCCAATGATTACCGGAGAAAAGTGCTTTGTTTCATCGACTCATCCAAGTACGATATGTGAATCAAATATGAAACCAAAATTAATTTTGAAAAAAGGGGTTTAGATTTGGCCATTTGACTTTTTCTGGATTTTTCCGAATAATTTCATCCTTACATTTGTGATTGTTATTTTTCTTTTTTCATTGATTTTTAGAGAAAGTCTAAATTTATGAGAATCTTAAATAATACAAATAGTAAGCATTAATCTAACTTAATCTCGAAACTGAAGTCCACTATAAATTCGACTGTGAATAATCATTTGTAAAAGCTTCAAAATAGGTCAATTAAAAGTGAAAGAAGAAAATGACAAGTCCACAAAAGAAAAGTTTAATGAGGTCTTCCGCTTCAAGGTTAATTCCTTTTTTCTTCCTGTGGAAAACTGAAAGTCTGGCTGAAGGATGTGCATCAGCTACAGGTAAAGAGGATTAACCTTGCGTTAACTAATCACTTTCACTGTTGAACCTCTTTGACCGATCGTAAAAATACACAACAGTTTCAGAGAACACACGATTTTTTAAACAGAAAAAATATATTTACGTAACTTTCGAATTTCAAATATTATTTTCTGTATCATTTTATATTTTTAAAGCAAATTATTGAAAATATTTGCGTCATGGTAAGGAAATATTTGAAATAGATTACATGCGGAATAGACTCCTCCACTTAGTCCCCTTAACCTTCTTAATATTTAATATTTAATGATCGACGGTTTAAAAATTTGTTTTTATAAAGCTTCGTTTGTTCCACGTGGCTAAACATACTTTAGAAATAGATCTATAGTAATGGTATCCAAAATTGAATAACAATTTTTTAGCCTGAAATTGAATAATTGAAATTAAAAAACAGCAATTTTTGATATGAAATGGGTTGTTGGTTAGTCGAAGTCTACAAGTGACAATCCCCTACTTCGTCCTTTCCCGATGACTGAATCTTCCTACATTGAAAAAAGATTTTTAGTTTTAAAATAACACACTTTAGGTTTAAGTGAAAGTCTCATTAGAGGCCTCTGATTCAATTGTCTTTTTGCCTTGTTAAATTGTTAAATTTTGGCAGCTGATAACTCGGGCCTTGTTGCATATTTTTGAATGAAATTCTGCAAACTAGTTCAAAGCATCCTAATCTACATCAAAAATAATTAAAATCAGACTAGCCAATACGAAAATCTAGACTTTATAAATTTTCCCTCTTTCCACGGCATTTTACTGTTCTTCTTGTTACCCTTTTATGTAGTGAATGTGGTGGCAGAGAAGCCAAGCACTGCGACCGGAGGTCTATTGTACTATCCCACGGAAATAAGGACAGATGGAGAGAAAGACTGAGAAAGTATGGTAGGAGAAATGCAGGGGAAATGGGAGAACCCCGAGAAAACCTGCCTAACGCGGATCGTCCACCATCACGAAACCCACATGAGAACCGAACCCGGGACTCAGGGGTGAGAGGCCAAAGTCATAGCGACAACGCCTACCGCATGTTACCCTTTACTCGGCCGAATCTAGAGTCAAAACTACAGCACCTACAATTATGGTTGATAACGTCATTAGATTTGTCTCGTTGTCGCTGAGGGCCTACGGCATATACATTTTCTGATATCTTCATACTGGTTTTCGAAGCATTGCCAAAAATATGAAAGTAGCAAAGCCTACAAGTGTAAGTGTATGATATTTTAGTTTTCATTTCCAATAGTGGTTAGATTAAAACATATTAGAAAAACATTTAATTAGAAAATAGCCAAAAATGATTTCGATATTAATTTATTAAACAAAAATTACAAATTTGGGATATCTCAGCAGCAGTGGATGATTCTAAGCACTGAGCCATAGAACCTTCCATTATTAAGCGGTTTACTAAATTTTAAATCAGGGGCTAAGGTAATTATGCTGCACTAGTTATAGCGATTTTTCTATCGTCGTTTGCTTTTGTGGGGAAGGTCCCACTTCCGAAAGCGAGAGAAGAATTCATAGGTTTTCACGCGTTCTGAGCTTCATCTTCGAGGCTAAATCTGGCTGATGAGTCCTAATAAGGACGAAACAGCTGTCCCAGATTGCCGTCAATGATGGCTCAAACGCGTGAAAGCAAACGAATTTGTGGATTTCTAAATTTTTTCCGTTTTTCAAGTTATAAATTGAAAAAAAATAAATAAACATGTAGTATTATTAAACGCGCTATGTAGATTAATATTTGCAGCGTGTACGCTAGAATGTGTAGTGCTTCATACTGATACTGTAACGTAGCTAGGCTGTACTAGAGTCCATTAAAAAAATCAGTACTTTATAAAAACGTGACATATATTCAATATAATAAGTACTATTATTATTATATTAAAGCATATTTTCTCAAAGCCAAAAAAAAAAAGTTTCAACAAATTAGTATTTACAAAACGTCAGAGCTCGTGTGATATAAAAAAAAAGAGAATTATGATTGAAGTTTATGAAGAGTTTAAATGCTAAAAGGCCCACGGATAAACTTTTAGGTTTGGGTTGTAGGCTAACAAAATCAGGAAAAACAAAAAAACTTGAATCATATATTGCGCATATTTTGTAAAGAAGGGTCAGAGAACAGAGATACAGGCATCAGCGGAATTTCAGTATTTGTGGGATCAAAAGTGAATAATGCTTGTCAACTTACATTTAGTTGTTTTTTTCCTCAAAATATTGGGGAAAATTGTCCCCCTCCCCCCTCAAATTCCACCTGTGGACAAACGAGCGTTTGTTGTAAAGAATAAAATGACTGAAAGAATTAAGCAAGTAAACGAGGCACAACGCTATAAGAAAGGATTCGCACCCTGATTTGTCATCGGGAAGAGACTGGGATGGACCATTTCGTCCTTATTAGGACTCATCAGCCAGCCAAACTCCACCGAATGACAAACCCAGAAGGTGCGAGGGGTATAGCTTTCCCGGGACTCGCTCCCGAGAGCGGGAACTCCCCCCGAAGAAATCCTAACCAAAAATTAAATAAAAAACAAAAAACAACTATCCCTTGTCCTGCAATCTGCTAGGCGCAAAAGGGTCGTTTACTTGCTTAATTCTTTGAATCATTGGGCACGTTAAATTTCTTTTCAGTTTAAATAAAATGACTGGTGAATGAATCCACACAGAATCTTCATAAAAGAATACTTTTATCATAAAAATAAAAATTAAAATCTTTTTTAGTAATCTTTAACTAAATACATAAGCTTTTAAATTAAAAATACTTGCGCTCCCTGTCAAACATACACACCATGACCAAGATTAATGACGAAGATTAATACAAGGACCTAATTTTCGAAAATAGGTTCATTAAGCAGGACCTACCCCTAAAATGCACAATTACTAAAAAGAAATTCGGTAGTTTAATTCTGTTTTAGCTAGACTGTCCTAGTCCCCAAATCTCCCATTATAAGTTACCTTTTTCCAGATCCAAATTGGAAAGGTAGCTAATTGCATTTAGAGAACTCTATATCCAATACGAGGTATTTATTCTGTTGGTTCAGGATGTTTATATGCGTGCACTATATGATTCAAGCTTCTTGTTTTTCCTAATTTTGTTTAGCTACAATTCAAAATTGAAACTTTATCCGTGGGCCTTTTAGGATTTAAACTCTTAATAAACTTGAATTATAATTCTCCATTTTAATGTCACACCAGCTTTATGACGTTTTTGTAAATATTAATCTCACTATAGGTCTACCCTGCCCTTAGTTGGCGTGAGATAAGATTCCCAGCGTTTTCTGAGCAACGGAAACAAGCTGAGGTCGGTTGAGCCCGATACCCGCCCGCCGTTATTTCTCAGAAAAGAATGCCTGAACCCGTTCTACAGAGGACTGGGTTGACCCTAGGGCTCATCTGATGAAGAATTCAACGAAAAATCCCTCATCTTCGCTGACGATCAAACACTGCTCTTAAACTTGCAATCAAGTGTTTTATCATTTGGCAATCGGGCTCACTTAAAAACATCTTATGATTTTGTAATTTAGTCTTTATAATAGTGAAGAAAACCGTATTCTTCATATTTCAATGGCATTATCAATGAATGCATTTTTTTCCATCTTTTTGAAATTTCTACTTTGATATCACGTTTCTTATTGCAGCGGTACCAAAAGTGAACTGAACATTTAAAAAAAAAACTAAACATTGAGGAAATATTGATATTAGAAAAATAAAACTAAAACTGAAATAATCTTGTTCCAGTCTCAAGCATTTCTTGCAATGTCCCATCAGAAATTTTAGACTATTTATTTGAAAAGCCTCTAGGCAGGGAGCTACCGTAGGAGATAGTCTAGATATTGATCAAGATAAGCATCCAGGCTAGCTCAGGATTCGAACGCAAGTTCCAGAATAAAAGCAGTCCATCGCCTTGACCATTCGAGGCCAATAGATTCTATTAGAACGTAAGAGAAGTAAATTAAAACCGTGTTTATTTTATTTTTATTTTTTTTTTACAGAGGAAAATTTCAAAAAACAAAAAAAAACATAAAAAAAATTATATTATAAAAGTTGTTCAATAAAGGACTACAGACATTTCTAAATTGAATAAATAAAAATACATGTTTTAAAATAGTTTTCAGTATTGAGCTCGATAGCTAGTCAGTAAGATTTGGAAAGTTCTTCATGGAGGCCCAATTTTTTTTTTTCTTTTTTTATTCCCTCTTCATATTTTTTCATGAATCTCAATTTCCTATTACTTATCTTTCGTGGGGTCACAACGATCTGAGAGAAATATTGTACTTTGTTTACCATCGAAATATTTCAGAAAACAGGATCGACCAACTAGAACCAAGACTCTTCCGTTAATAAGGAAAAATGAAACAAAATGATTTAGCTTTTATTTTTAGCTACTTCCGTTCAATTTGCCTTAAAAATAAACTGGTACTTTTTATTCTGTCATAATTATACATCTGTTATTTCAGTTTCCTGCTGATTTCCATAATTTATTTTTTTCCTGCAGTGTCATCCTTCGTCTGTGACGTTTTGGACGAATGACGTCAGAGGTCGTCTGATCAAAATATGGTGAATTGGGGCACTGAGCAGGAACTACCACTGCAACTCGTTGGATGTGAATTCTTCCTTTCTTTCCGTTTTCTTTCTTTATAGATGAATAAGAAAGAAAACAGAAAGGCTGTAGTAGATTAATCAAAAAGCCATTGTGAACTTGTGGAAGAAAGGAACAAACTGGGAAGTGAAATGGCTTTTTTTTTCGTAGTCTCAATTTCATAGAAATTAAATTTTCTAAATTAAATAAACCCGTTTTTATAATATAAATTTTAAAAAATCTTCATGTGTGAATAAATATTGTGTTCTTTAAAAATATATTTACTAACTAAGGATCACATTTCCTATTGCAGTGAAAAGTTCTTTCTTAATTGTATTTTAATATTGTCTCGCACTAAATTTATTTAAAATTATATTATTCTATTAATATTTATTATAAAACTAATAAATAATAATAATAATAATAATAATCACACAGTTACATCGCAATCAAATATTAAATCTTTCACAGTACAGTGAAAACTCGATTAACCGTCACTCTTTTAACCGTCACTCTGTTATCCGTCATCGTTCGCAAAACCTACTTCTCCATAAAATACGGGACACTGCCGCGAAAAAAGCTCGAGCATCAAAGAAACAGAAGAAGATGACTGATTACAACTTTAACATATAAACCTTATTATCTAGTAGGCCTACTGTTTTATGTTTCTATTATTATTATTATTTGTTTGGTTTTTTGACGATATCTATTTGTTGCCAATATATTTTTCTTTGTATTAAGTTATTGTTTGCCTTTCGTCCCAAACCAGAATTTCGTTACTGTACCATGTTTATTGCGAAATCTCTGTTATCCATCTATTCGGCTAACCGTCACAGTCCCGGTCCTGACAGTGACTGTATTTTTATACTGTTTTCACTGTATTTTTATAGCAAACAAGAAGAATCAGCATTACATAAAGCAGTCATATTTGCAGATAATAAGCTATCACTACTCAACCTGAAAACCCCATATACATACGATAGTGTCCAAGACATAAATACAAAGAGTGGGCACAAAAGTCATTACATGGAAAGTCATTACAATGAACTACAAGCCAATCACATAGATAAAATATTCTCCAACCTCTGGCTCACTGATTCGGATCTCCACCCAGAAACAGAAGCATTCATCCTAGCCATACAAGACCAAGTAATTAACACCCGAAACTACTGCAATCACATAATTAAGGATCCCACATTAACATCAGACAATTGCCAGCAATGCCATGAAGTCCCTGAAACAGTTCAGCATGTAGCTTCATCCTGCCAAGTCTTGGCCCAAACTGAATACAAATGGCGACATGATCAAGTCTGCAAAATTCTTCATCGACAACTCAGTGTAATGCATAATCTCATCAACATACAACCTACCCCCCTTATTACAAATATAAGGCTGAAACCGTAATAGAAAATAACAACTATAAATTATAATAAAATCGCCAATCATTAAAGATTAGACTTTGGGAAAGGGGAAGGGGGAGAAAGAATCCTAATAAGAAGGGAACTTGAAACTTACGTACGTAATGATTTATAGTATGATCTATTAAATTTTTAATTGTATATAGTGTTTTAATGGTTGGCGATTTTACTATGCTTTTAACTGCACATTAAATATTTTTAAAACCATAAATTATATTGGGACAGATCCATTCTTACTGACAAGATAATTGCACACAATAGATCAGATTTCACGTTGATTGACAAAGCATATAAAACAGCATTTCTAATTGATGTGACCATTCCAAGTAATAACAATATATTATCAAGGTATCACAATAATTCAAATACTCCGATCTTGTTATAGAAATTCAAAAACAGTGGCACATGAAAACAGTTTACACCATCCCGATCACTGTCTCAGCAACAAGTCTAATCCCAAAGAATCTTCATCACAGCCTTAACCTACTGACTCTGCATCCGAACATAACCAAGCAAATGCAAAATTCTTCTCTCCTAAGTACATGTCTTATAGTTCGCCAATAAATTACTACATGGGAACTCAGTTTATTGTAAACTAAAGAACACCATATGAAACTTCGTCTTGAGAAAGAGAACTCCGATGAGAGATCATATTAAACCCACCAGTCAAAAATTGAGCAAACAACTTAAAACAACAATAATATAATGGTTTTATTATACTAAATATTAAGAACTAAAATATTAATAATTTTTTATGCAAAAGTTAATTCTATTACTTATTGAATTTGTTATTTTTTTGAACTTTTATAAAATATAATTTTTTGGAAATAAGAATTAACATTTATTTTTCCTTTTGGATCTGTTTTTTTCTAGGCGAGTCTGTCCTTGTCCCTTTCCTTATCAATCTCGTCTCTTATTGCAATTATTATCATTGGAAATATTTTTTTATTTTTTTATTTTTAAGAAATTTTCTCCTAAGGTGATGATGATCCACATGAGGGGTTGATTCCTAAAACTGAAGGAACAGTTATTGTAGTGAAACGTCTGCACTTGATTCTATAGCTCATTTCAATATACATTATGATAATCACCCTATATCAGTCTGTAAACAGTAGACACGGAGTTAAGAAAAGAATAAAAGAAAAGAAAAGTCGAACGTATCTTTGAAGAGTAAACATCAACGCATCCCAAAGACGAAAATGAATGAAATGAAAATCTCACAAACTCTTCCATCAATTTACGACATGTAGCATATCAGGCAAAGATTGGTGTTACTAAGAGAAAAAGTATTCTTTAATAATATTACTCTAAACTCCATTTTATTTTATTTTTATTTTATTTTATTTACTTATGATTATTATTTTTTTTTTCGCAGTTTATGATGGTCAGAGGACCACTCTCTTTAATTTGATAGCAGTAGATGAAATGAAACTAATGATCTCCATATCGAAGCAGGAGACGTTTGCAATTGGCTAAAACCAGCTGAAAAACTTAATTTCGTATTTTTTATTTAATTTAAATTTCTTTATTTTTCTCTCCATTCTTACAGTTTCATTGTGTTTCCTAAAGTGTTCTTTCAACTTATTTAACAAAAAATAATTTTTAGTCCGCTTTACCATTTAGAAAACATTACTAAAATAAAAAGAATTAACTGGAAGTTTCAGTTTGTTTTGTTTGGAATCATTTTTTTTAATTTAATTAATTTTTTCCTGAATATTTAATAAGCTGAAAATAAATCAATTCAATTACTTCAAAAAAAAAAGTAAATTTCAAAAATTATTATAATTTAGCATTTCGATTTTTTAAGTAACCTTGATGATTGAGGAGAATATTCCATCCTCTGATATTAAGATAACTAACATAAGAAGACATCTTCGGAATTGATCAACGAAAACGGACGCTAATTGCTGAAACAAAAAAATGTGTTTTCACAGTTGAATCCCGTTGTTCTAATGACCTTCCCTTTGTTCAGATTTTGTATAATACTTTTCGACCATTCAAAAATAAAAACTGAAGTCTAACTAAAATATGCCACTATTATTTCTTCCTCTTTTTTTTTTAATTTTAAGTTTTCCTCATCTTTTATCCGAGATATTTTCTCTGCCACCATCCCCTCTTCCCTGTTGTCATTGATCATCGCTTCATCGATAGAAACACACTCAAGTCAGTATTTGACCTGTGCAGAAAATAAAGCAGTTTCTCATAAGAAATACAACAGCATGAGAATATTGATAGAGGGTTTTTTAATTTTTTTTCTTTATAAGTGAAGCGTCGAGGCTTTTCAGTTTTAAATCAAAGACCTTAAGGATTATGAATATTTGTATTAATGTCGAAAGAAACTTAAGGAGTCGATACATTATCCACATTCCTTTTAAATAGTTATTATTACCCATTACATTATTTACAAAATAAAAATTCATTAAACCTACCTCCACTCCTTTTCTACAACAACTAAGGAAAAAAATACCCAACCCATAAATCATTTATTTTCGAATCCATCTTCTTATCCACTTACCCTACTGAACAAGTTTCTGACTTTTATTATAAATAAACATGATACTAAAAATTATATATTTCATATTTTATTCAAGTTTTATTCATCTTTATATATAAAAATGAATGTAGCTTTCTTTCTTTGTCCTTTATACACTCCAAGGTCCTTTGACCTATCTGGACCAAACTTTGCAGAATTACTCTTTAGGACCCTGCGGAAAAGATAGGCTACCTTAGAACCTGGAAACACCACCCCCAGGGGTTCAAAAGGAGTAAATTCCACACAAATATTGTTATGCAACAATTGGAGCTCGGCGACAATGACAACTATACCCATTGTGTTGTGCAACAATTGGCACGAAACTATTGTTGTGCAACAATTGGATCTAAACTATGGTTGTGCATAATAGCGACATAACGAATAATAATGAATTTATTATAATAATAATAATAATAATCAGATGAATTTTTACGAACTAGAAAAGGTCTGACGTGATAGGATTATGATGTTATAAAGTTCGAATAATCTCGAACTAGGGGTATAAACGGGACAGAGAAAGGGGAGGGAAAATCTTATATTTTCCGATCTCTATATTATTTTCGTATCTATGAATGTCGAGTTACAAAATTCAAATAACAGGGAACTAGGAGTGTAGACTGGGAGGACGGTGAGTGGATGAGCAAACATGATTCAAAGATACTTCTACGAGGGATTCGGAATAGCTATAGATTTGTAATGAGATCAGACCTTTTGAGTTGTTGTTGTTTTTTGTTTTGTTTTTATACCAACCGGGAAAGTTTCGAAATGATCTCGCAATTGCAATTTCTTTATCATCCACATTTGGTTATTTGTTTTTTGTAACCCGTGCGAAGAACGGGTCTTTCCGCTAGTTTATTATAAAATAAAGTTTTTATTTCTTTTCATATATTATAAAAAAGACTCAAATAAATCCTACATCTTCTTTACTTATCATTCTATATTTCGTCCTGATTAGGGGACTTCTTCAGGACTATCAAATAAAATACAAAATACAATATTAAAAGAATATAAAAAGAAAGAGAAAACCTTTCTCTTCTAACGAATACAAATGATAATAAACAAAGTAATTTGAAACAATTGTACCGTATTACAATTACCGTATTACGAATTCTTTGAAAACAATTGCACTTTCTGACATTTTTTAAAATGAAATAACAAAGTAAATGTATGCGTTACATAAACATCATTAAATAATCCGAAACAAACATAACATCAAAATAAATTACAGCATTATTTTATCACAATCAAATAATCTGAAACAAACATAACATCGAAAATGAACAGACATGTAGATACTTCAAACAGATATGATAATCATTTCATTATTTCAATGTTAAATACTCTAATTTTCTTGTTTTTTTATTAAAGATTTCTTAAATAAACTTAAAGATACATCATTCGCCTTAAGAGATTTGTTCTTATTCATGCATATGCAACTATTTATTAAGCATGATTCTAATTTGTATCTTTTATTCTTGTCTTTCACATTAAAGACATTGATACAATTGGGTCAGGGCAGTGACCTCTATTTAAACAATGTTTAGCCCAATCCGATATGTTTTATTTTCTATTCTCGTATGCCATCGTATGTTCTTTGACCCTCTCCCTTACTGTACGGCCTGTATTTCCCATGTATTTTTCACCACAATCTCTGCATTTCAATGCATATATAATCCCCATTCTGTCTAATTGATTATCTTCTTTCGTAATTCTTTTCTTTTTGAATAAAGTATTATCCTCATAGTAAATAATTTTAGCATCATTACTTTTACATACATCTTTTACTTCTTTGTTAACTTTAACTCCTATAGGCAAACTTATATATTTTACAAAACTTTTTGTCTCTTCCTCATTTTCTTTTAGTTTTCCAAATTTTCTCTTCTTGAAAAAATTTTTAATTAAAGAAGATGTAGGATTTATTTGAAGCTTTTTCTATAATATATGACAAGAAGAAATATGATGTTATGATGCAGTTTATTTCTTTTATATAATTGTTTTATTTATTATTTCTCTTACTTTATAGACAAATTAAAAACGATTATTGTTATTATTACAGGAAAAAAACTTTTTTATCTTTTTATTATTTTCCTTATATGCGCTTGATGAGGGTTCAATTTCTATATTTTAACTGCCGTTGCCTTTTTTTTTTTTTTTTTATTTTTGCACCTTACCTAACCTTGGCTGATGAAACTCAGCAAGGTTAAAACAGTTTTTTCTTTTATCTTTTAAATTATTATTATTGAATATCCTGAAACTTTGGGATTTCAAATATAAATTTCAGAACCCCTTAATTTATACGATTTTTTAACTACTGAAATTCTCTCCAAAAATTTTCAGTAGGAAAAAAATCTACAACAAAAAGTTTCATTTCTTAAACCTTAACTTTCCAAAGGGTTCAATATTCTATTCATGATAAATAGTGTACATTAACTTTTCATGTCAATAATATATAAATATATAATTCATGGTGGAGAGTTTAAGAATTTAGATTACAAATTTCAGTGTAGTTCATTTTCATTTTCTCCACAAAATGTTTAAATTTGAATTAATTTTCGTTTTTATTTATTGATGAAAGAAGTATTTCACCCAAATAAAACATCGAATATTTTTATTGTATTTAGTAAGTTAATAAGTAAACAATTTTAATAACTCTAAGCAATTCCAATTTAATTTACTTTTTTATATTTAAATATTTTTTCAGTGTAAAATTGAATGTTCTAGTTTATAATAAAAAGGGAGTATTCGTGTAATATTATTTTAAATGCAATTTTACTTTAGTTTTTATCAAATTGGAATATTGAGATCTGATGACGTAATTTGCAAATGCCCTAGCTTCCTTCAGTGAGCAAGAGGAGAGACGCTGGGTCACGCCCAGCTTTATAAGGCTGTGTTGTGTTACAGGTGCCTGCATTCGTCCGTTAGTTGAGAGCGGCGTCATGCCCTTCTCCTCCGCGAGGCCTCGGCCTCAGCTGTTCGCTCTTCTGCTGATAGTGTCCTGTGTTCGCGCTCTACCTGTGCTCGATTACGAAGATTGGGATGTGGATTTCCCCTATGTCGACGATGAAGGACCAAGGAGCTACCATGTAAAAACGAGTAGACCTCTGTTGGTGTTGTGTGATCCCGATGAAGTGGAATTAGTGACCCGGCGTCCACCGAATCACGTCGGCAACACATTCATCCTCGTCAAGCCTCCGTCCGATGCCTCGAAAGGCACGACTCACAACCCGTGTGCTCATCTCTACTCAACCTCAAAACCTATCCGCCAGACCGTCAGTCTCCCTCAAGTACTGGACCAACCGATAAAAAGTGGAAATAAAGATGGACCGCAAATGGTTCATTCGACGTCTCTGCTTATTTCCCGACGGCCGCCTTTCTCCGGGTCAGTGGTGCGCATCCCGGGGACTGCTCCTACACCAATAAGGAAGCCAGTGCCTTCTTCAGGATCTTTGTTCAACTGGGCAATTCCTACCCGGCGACCCCCTTCAAAACGACCGCCAACGCATAAGGTAAAACCTCAATCAGATATATCGAGTAATGAAATTCCGTTGGGCTTTCCTGCAGGGTACGAACGTCCGCCTTCTCCTAGCCGGCGTCCGACTCCGAAGCCAAGCATGCCGCCAGCTGCTACAAGTGTGCCGGTGCATCAGCCGCCTTCTCCTCCGGCCGATTCGTTCACCCACTATTTTAGTCCTATCTCTAACAGACCCAATCATCCAACTACTCCTATCGTCCATGAAGTCAGTCATTTAGTTATTACTGAATCTTCTCTTAATGTACCTCACCAAGGAGATGAAGTTGATTGTGATTGTGATGGTGAAGTTAGGGAGCCGGAAAGCGGAAATACACCAAGACCAGTAACTTCCCATCCCTTTCAAGTGGTTTCTGCTGAAACAACAGCCTCTCCAACGACTTTTAATGAAGGCCTTCTACCAGATGGATATGAGACTACTCAGACTCCGAATGATAAAATGGACACAATTAAAACAAGACCACCTCCTGCATACATTCCTCCAGATGACTCCGACAGTACAACCTTACGACCACCTCCAAAAAAAACGAGGCCAACTCTTCGAAATCCACCAATGCAAACAATAACTACAGATAATATTTCCCAAATGACTCAGCAAACACAGAGAATAAGGTCAACTTTTGGCAATACTGTTCCTGAAACTACCACCTTATCAATGGAAACAATACCCGAGGAAATTACAACTCCTTACACAACAAAAACAACTACAGCATCTACTACAACAACCACAACTCCTACAACCACTACAACTCCAACAACCACTACAACTCCGACAACAACCACAACTCCAACAACTACTAGAACTCCGACAACCACTACAACTCCAACAACAACCACAACTCCAACAACTACTACCACTCCGACAACCACCACAACTCCAACAACAACCACAACACCTACAACCACGACAACACCTACAACCACTACAACACCTTCAACTATACAGACTACAACTCCAACAACTACTGCAACTCCTACAACCACTACAACAACTCCGACAACGACTACAACTCCAACAACCACTACTCCAACAACCACTACACCAACAACAACTCCAACAACCACTACAACACCTACAACTACAATGATTCCGACAACCCTTGAAACGACAGAGGAATCAACTACAGAATCAGTGACTTCAGAAACTTACGAAGACGTAACAACTGAAAACATTATTTCCTATGTGCCGACCATTCCAACTACTATTTATCCACGATATACCACTGAGTCTCCCGGATATACTAGACCTCCAGAAGTGCCTTTATTTGTTATAAATAGTACTACTTCGAGACCTCCACCTTTTAGAGATGTTCCAATTAGAACTACTACAACTACAACCAGAGCACCATATTTTCAACCAACCACTAGACCACCTGAAAACACTTTCATTAATATAACTCCAACTGATCGACCAACAGCTCTCAAGAGAGGTGCTTGGTGGTTTATCATAATTGCCAAAAAATTACTCTTATTATTTTTAGCATTAATGCTTTTGACTCCGAAGAAGAAAGAAGTAGAAAGTTATCCAAGACCACCATATTATGGTCATACGAACGTGTTTGAAGTTGGATTTACAGACTATCGTCCTAACCCAATACACATAAATGATTTACTTTATCCTACAAGCAATCCATACAAACCTTCTGTGAGTCCAAATTATATATCTTCCACTCCTGGCTATTCATCAGGTAATGGTTACTACACTAATGCTAACAATCAACTACAAAGTAACAATTTGTATTCTTCTAACGGTGGCTCATATTATAGTAGCTATTCAACTAATGATAATTCATATTCTAATGCTGCTGCTTCTTCCTATAGCAATAGTGATGTTTCTACTAATACAAACACTTATCCTAATAATGGACAGTCATTAAATATTAACCCTTACTACAGTGGCGGATATACATCTCAAAGTAATAGCAATGCTAATCTTTTAAGTGATTCTTCGTTAATGTCACAGTATGTTTCACAAACTAACAACAATGGATTGTGGTCGAACAATAATATTGATTCACAAAGCAATGATGTATATTCCTTTAATGCCAATGGATATGTTCCAAATAATGATCAATATAATCAGATCAGTAACATTTACAATTTCCACGAACTGAATAGTGGCTTTCATAATAACATTGGATCGGATGTTTTAACAAATGAATTTCAGAAACAAAATAACAATTTTAATAATCACAGAACTGACTTTGACAATCACAGAAATAGTGAAAATGGATAAACTCTAAAAAAGTTAAATCTACATGTATTATAGTTCAGTGAAAATATAAACATTTATGACAAGAAAAGCTGGCAAGAAATACAAGTTGAAAGAACAATTCAACTTCACGACATAAGAAATGCCAGGACTCAAACATTCACTTTAGAGAACTCGACTGGTGCTGTTACTAAACTCAAGAACAATAACCAATGGTTTAGGCCAAGGCGATGCAAAGAGGTGACTATTTTGACTTTATACTTACTTACTTTACTTCTATTGAAACAAAAGAATATTAATACGTTACATATTGTTACTAAACCAATAGAATGAATTAAAAATGATACTTATATTTAGAATATAAATGATGTTTCAAGCAATTATTTTAGAATATTGTACAGTGTTAAAGCAATAACAGCGGTGCTGTAAATATCCTCCACAAACTTAACTAGCTTTAACAAAAAAAAGCATTTATTTATTTATTTATTTATTTATTTATTTATTAAAACCTATTTACTTACCGTCAAATTGGGATTTTATTGGAATATTGCCGATTTGTAAAAGATATTTATATAAAAAAAAACAACGAATAAAAGAAATTGATATTTAAAAGAGATGAAACATTAAAAGAATTAATTAATAAAGTTATTATGGTAATTAATTTTAAGCTCAGTCCAAAAGCTTAGTAGAGCCTAAAGAAAATTAAAAAAAATATTTATTTATTTATTTATTTATTTATTTATTAAAAAATACTACAAAATTATTATCTTTTGTAATAAAAAAACAACAAAATCTTTCATTCAATTTAATGAATGTAAATTATTTATCAATAATTTCTTAAATGAATATATTTTATTTTATTGTGTTTTGTATTTAATTATTTTGGTCATTTGTCGTCCTTAATATCATTTTAAACTTCAAAAACATAAAATATCAATATAATTTCAGAAATTCTATTATATAGAATTTTATTTTTATTCATGAAATCTGTATTTTGAAGAAAACGACTTAGGAGCTTTTAATTTCTTTTTTTTTATGTAAACCAGCATTTCAATGTCAATCTACATTTCATGTGTTAAACTTGCATGTTTTAATATTTCATGAGATATATTTTTTTCGGCACCTAAACCATTTCATTACAGCTTCAGAATTCAATTTGTTTTGAAAAATAAAATGTATTCCATTTATTTTGTGAGTTTCTATTTTTTTGCATTTTCCACATCATACTAACAAAGTTCTGAATATCATGTTAGCAATTTTCTTATTCACAATGAAATTAAACAATCAGAAACTAATTCCCTACATTCTATTACTTTTCTTTCAAGATTTCAAGTGTCACTATTGACTGAATATTTGTTTGTTTGTTTGTTTGTTTGTTTGTTTGTTGTTTTTGTTTGTTTTTTGAAAAGAAAAAGAACTTTTTTCAGTTTTTTCTTTCATTCACACAAAAAATCTTTTCTATTCAAGCATTAAAGGCTTCCTCTGCATTTTACTCTTACCACAGAAAATAGAAATAGAGGTTTCCTATTTTATGATCATTAATTTACTTGAGAAATTTAAAATGGGTAAGTATTTTATTATGTTTATTATCGTTCTCTTCAGATATCAGTAAAAAAAAATACTTAGTTTATGATTTAATTCATAAAATTAGTTAACTATGTTCACTTAATAGATGATGATGTCTTTAATAGATATATTTTGTAAATACAAATATTTAAAAGGAATGTAACCGTCTCGAACTTTCATAGTTTTTCAGCAGAGGTGATTAAAAGCATGATTAAGAACTGTCACAGATCGAGATTTCTATTTGTTACACAAACGCTGCCTTGTTATATATATATATATATTAATAAATAACTAGACAAAATAAGAATCCGTGTTCTATGTCTAGGAAAAGAGTGTTGTAATTAATTACATTAGTTAAATAAGTAGTAAATTAAACTTAATACGAAGCGTCTGTTAATAAACGATACGAAGCATCTGAGATTAACTTCAACTTTACCGGCAAAGGTTTTTAGAAATAGCCAAATTATATTCTATGTAGTTTTTAAAAGTTAGTATTTATTAAAAATTCTTTTTAAAAACCTTAGACGAATTTTATCATTTTTAATAAAAAAAGTATCCGAAAATTGGCGAATTCTGTGGCAATAATTTCCTTTATTTTAAGTTAGATCTCAAGTTAAAATTTAAATATGAAAAATACACTTTATAATTTTGATTTCCGTTCGGTTGTTGAAGTATTTATAGAAAAACAGTTAATGCAATGAATGTCCTGAGTTGAGTTGACCTTGGAGGTAGTTTTGATTTATGGTAGCTGTACAAAGCAAGTCTTTTCAATGCGTCAGAGACATGCAAATAATCATAGCTTCGTATTTGAATCATGACAATCTATCGGAGAGCTAAAGAAAGAAGCCCAAAGGAGCAGCTTAAGCATGTCGAATTATGTTTATGATCTGACGTTGTTCTTTTCCCTGCCCTTCAATTACAAGGAAGGCAGGCATCAATTCTGATTTGTAAAGTGGACTCTGGACTTAAAAACCTCTTCCCCATTTTGAATGTCCAATAAAAAAAGAATCGTCAATTTCTCTTTCGGATCTTAGGAAGCAGAATCCACTTTCCAATCTGTATTTACATTAGAAGGATTTATTCATTAAAATCTCATTTCTTTTTTCGAAGGGAGACACACATTGTCCAAAAATACGAAACTTTAAGATAAAACATTAATAAAGGCTTGTAATTTTTTGGACACTCGGTGTTTAGTAATGAAAGGACAGATTTGCCGTTTCATTGGGGTCAAATTTTCACATCGAACTTTTGACGAAATAATTAAATATTACAAAAATATTTTAATTTCTTTCTCGTTTTTTGAAAGGATTAATTATTTTATTTTCTATTTGAAAAATATTTTAAATTTGAAACATACTTAAATGCGTTAATTTCAAAATTTGTAACCATAAGAGATATTTTTAGTTATTTTTCTATTGTATTGTAATTGTTAAGAAATCTTATTAAAACATCGAAATATGTGGACTTGATAACTGTTTTCATGTGGAAAATGTGACAGAAATATTTTTTTAAGCAGTTAGACATCATGTGAATCAGGCTTAAATTTTTCGCGACTTCATCGCCATTTTTGAAAATGGCGCACCTTTCAATTAACATTTACACCCGTTGTCAAAACAACCAAAATTTAGCCGAATTCCTAATGAAATAAATTATTATAATCAATCATTTCTTAACATTGTTATTAAATATCATGTTTATAATAAATTTTTATAGTCAAGAGAATAAAAACGATTTTCAGTTTAGATTGTTTCTGTTTTCTAAGGAAACGAAATCTCCTTCAGTAGCTGCCCCGTTCCTATCTTTTATTGAATCACAGGTCAAATATCAGATGCTCTGCCTTTGACATTGTATTTACTTCCGGCTTCATTAGTAATAGAAATTACGCAAGCGCATGCAGTGTGACGGATGACTTCGTAATTAGGAATCCCTTGTGGTTTATTATAAGGCTGTACTTTTATCACGGGAAACCATCAACTATTTCACAGTTCGTGAATCTCATGATGAGCATCTACATTGCAAGAGATTCACAATCTCAGATACACAACCTT
Organism: Thereuonema tuberculata; assembly: GCA_023159025.1. NCBI lineage: Eukaryota > Metazoa > Arthropoda > Chilopoda > Scutigeromorpha > Scutigeridae > Thereuonema > Thereuonema tuberculata. The sequence goes on from JAFIDM010002131.1 coordinate 3,719,409, forward strand.
CCTTCAAATAGTTAGGAAAAAAATGTCAAAATACTTTATTTTTAAAAGAGATTATTTAAAAAAAAAAATAACATGAACAGAAGGTTTTCTAGAATTTAAAATAAAGTATTAAAATACTGAATATTGAAATTCTATACTTCACGTTATTTATTTTTGGTGATTCTGTTTTAAAATATCAATACTTAACATAATTATTAGGAACTTTTCAGTAAATTGATAATTTCTTTTAATAAAAAGTAACTTTATTCATTTCATTTCTTATTAAAGAAAAGCAATGTCAAGCAAAGTAATATAAAAAAAAAAGTAGCAAGATATAGGATTGCTATGAATCCCTTTAGCTTTAATAATATTGTAGGTGGCTGCATAAGAATAAACAACTGGACTATTGAGATTGGAAGAAAAATGTTTAACACAAATACATGTAATATAAAATCAAATAATCCTAGAGAAAATTACGTAGAAATGTTACTGTATGACTTAAGTATGTACGTTGAAGTTTACTCTATTTTCATGGTGTTAGAGAGATATTTTCCTTCCTTACTAATCTACTAAAAGACATACTACTGCTTTCTTGATAGCTGATTAATTAAGAAAGTTGACATTGTCGAAATAATAGATTACAGGAAGAATGAATTTTGTCTAAAAGCGATTATATCTTGATCTCAATGAATTTGTATTATAATGAAGACCCACCAACCAATAATATGATTTCTAAGCTAACACTGAAGGTGAGTCGAGATTCAGTTCAATTTATTAAATTACTTAAGGAAATTTATCATAGGGACATCTTTGAATCTACATTATGTTTGATGAAGTCTTTCTCGGAAGACAACGAAATAACTTCCTCTGAACTTATGCTTGGACATAACTTTTCCTTCTTCCCAATCCTAAATGAAAGAAGTATTCCTTTGAACTCACTTACAAATTAACCGAATCTAAATCGATTTTTAATGTCTGAGATTTACGAGGACTATATTTCGACATTTAATAGATCCGCTTTACTATTTTAAATACTCATAATGTTCAAAATTAACATAGAATAATTTGAGAAAATAATAGAAAACACTCGTTATGTATCTTTGATCAATATTAGGATTTCATCCTTAGATAATTTTTTTTTTTTAATTTAAGATATCGTACGATTACATCTAAGGAGGGAAATTATAAATGTAGCTTCAAAGTGCTTTTAAAGTTAAATAAAATTTTGATTAAACGAATATCAAGCTTTCAATTATCGAAGCTCCATGAAGGAAGTGAATAAAATTTCTTATCCATTACCTTCCCTTTCAAAAGATTAATGTTTAAGATGAAATTATATCAGCCCCCGCACTTGATTAAAAATTTAAAATTATTTACAATAAAATGCTTCCTGCTAATTGCGTTCAAATTGCGGATTGGACATCGGAGGATCTGTTCTCGATTGATCTCGTATTATGTTTAGTTTTGAGCCCCTTTTCTGCCCTGCAGCCCAGTGCCGCGCCAAGGTATGTTGGCGCCGGGGTGCCAGGCAAAAGTTCGCCGGGATGCCGCCCCTAATAAACTAAAGTATTTGCCACCCGCCACCCGGGTGCCGTGCACCCCTCGCACCCCCGCTTGGCACGGCCCTGCTGCAGCCTATGATCATCGCGTTCATGTTTAGAGGAGGACTGGGCAATATTATCCTGGGAATATTGTAGGTTTAACGATGTGGGGGACCATTTCTTATGACAGGTGATTCCCTTTTAAAGTAATTCAAGTTGCTTTAAATGTACAGCGATATCCGTAGATATCCTGCAGCCGTTGTGTTTTTGTTTCACTTCATGTGACAGTGTATATCAGCAGCCGTGCTGGCGTGGTCGTGCGGTCTCGGCGGCGGCCAGCCGTGGCGTCCAATGCGCCAGTACCTGGGTTCGAATCCCGGTCGTGGCATGGTTGTTTCTTTCGTCTTCTTCTGTGTGTTGTGTCCACTGGGGACCCGAAATCTGCTCTGTAGGTAGTGGTCCCCATTTGTCTTCTATATGTTACAGGCTATAGTGTATATCAGCATAGACATAGACAAAACAACACAGTACTAATAACGATGCTGCTAATGTTTAATAAAAATGTGTTTTTCAATGTGAATCAATACTAATTCTATTCATTCAAATTGTATTTCCATTGTTCTTCGATTTTATTTTTTTTTTGTCACTTTTATAGTATCTCAATCTTATTGATTTATATTTTAATTTACAAATAAGAATCAGAAAATTACTATTTTTTTATTTAGATATAAATTACTAGAAATTTAATGATTCACGCTTATAAACTAAAATTTTTGAAAAAACAATAATTTTGAGATCATAAATGTAAACAAATAAGAATTACAATTTCAAAAGAAAAGAAAATAAATAAATATCTTTGATATCAACTACTTTGAAAATGAAATATTAGAATGTTTAAAATCCCTAACAATAATTTTGGATCGTCCGTTTTAGCAACATGCCAAAAAAAATCATTAAAATTATATTGTTATAATTAAAAAAAAGGAAATTCACAATATCGGTTCAAAATAACCCAGATATTCTAAAGATTACATGGAATTGTTTTTCATCTGAATTCTGCAAAAAGTGATTTAAAGAAATTTAATTTCTTTTTAATTAAAATTAAAAAGAAAGAAAAATATTAAAAATGAATTCTTCATACTTTGATATTTCTTGGTAGTAACGTATTAAAATAATTTTTAATTAAAACATAAGACAGTTCTATAAAAATTACTAAAGTAATATCTGTCTAAAGTAATTAAAGTTAAAGTAATAAGTACAGTAATTAATATTAAAAATAGTAATTACCTACAATTTTTCTTTTATGTTAAATGAAAATTAAAATTCATCTTTTAAAAATAAATCTTACCTTGAATTTCATGAAATTGTTGTTGACATGATTTTTTTGGATAAACCAAGTTACTCATGGTAATTATAAGGATTGATAAATGACTTGGACATCTGCTAATAATAATTACATCCGCCCAATATGACACCTGGACAAGAGGAAAAAGTTGAATTTTCGTTAGTTCCTTTGGCCTCACCTGCTCCAAATCACAGTTTCTCAAAAGATCCTGTGAAAAAGTTGCTCTGTCTGTCTGTCTGTCTGTCTGTATCTTCCTACAAACATTGATCATTTCATTTGCCTGAACATTATATTTTATGGAAATTATTAAAGGAACACTGCTGATTTTTAATTTACTTTTTATTTAATTTTTACTTGATTTGCTGGATGAGGTTAATTCTTAATAAATAATGAAATGGAAATGATTATTTTATGATTTATACGAATTAAATTAACAGATTTCTCCAAATCTAACAACAAACAACAAAAATCATGATTTTCCTTTTTAAAAACATTTTTTTTCTGCTGAATTTTTTTTAAAAGAGACAAATAATTATTAGTTAATAATGTTAATGTTAAGACATTACAGAATTAGAGGACGAAGCAAAAAAAGGATTATGTGATTTAAAAAAAAAATAATATTTATGAAAGGAAAAACGCTTGCATTACATAATTACCTTAGAGAGGTCATTGGAAGAGGTTTCATTTATTATTATATGCCAACATTGGAAAACCATCCAAATAACAATAAAAATTAGTCTTTTAATAATTAACCTTTGTATTAATAAAAGTCCTATATTTAGCTTCACCAATTCTCATCCATATACTTAATTAATTTTAGTGAATAATTCCACAAGATGTTTCCAGATAAAAAAATATTCCTTAATTTATTTCAGTGAATAAAAATTAAAGAATGAAAAAGTCATTAGGAAATAATTAAATATGCTTATATTTTCTGCTACTTTGAAATCACTCCCTTTAGGAGTCAATAAAATATAAAATAAAAGATATTCTATAAATATAAAATAAACATCTATATCATCTGGACAGAATTTATGTCTGCCTCAGTAGAAGGCAGGAAGGAACTGGATTTAAAATCTATCTCGTTCTAAAATATGGGACATCTCAAACCATTCATTATTTTGCTATTAATATTTTAATAGAACGTTATTAATAGAACGAGAAAGATTTAAGAGCGATCGGATTTTTAAAGCGTGATTCATCCACTAAACAAAATTTACCAGCGGAAATTCATAGCCTCTACTCATTATAGAAATTGATATAGATTTTAAACTAAAACGCTTAGTGTAATTACTAGAATTTTCAGAGAATTCTCAAACAGCCTTCACAAACTCCTTTAACAGCCGGAAATTTGGTAAGTTAAGGGAGAATATCGGTCATCTTTGAGATAAGATCGCCTATATTGAACTTATTCAAAACGAACACGTATTCCAACAATGTCATTATTGTTTATATCAATGCTATAATTTCGGAAGATAAGTTTTAAAAATTAGATTTTACTTAACAAATATAATTAATAGAAGGAATTGTAATCTTAAACATAATGTTAATGGTAAATTTTGATAAAAGACAACAATCTACAGTATCTTTTTTTTTTTTTTTTTTTAAATATTAAAAGTAAATATATTTCGTCGATATTTAATAAAATTTCATACTGATGAATGGTTGGAAATGTTTTTTTTTAGTTATTAGTTATTATTTCCTTTTCCTTTATTGATCTTAAAGGATAAATTCTTGGTTAGGTTATGGATGGGAAATAATTAGTCAGGCAGAATATGAATGCGAAGTTCAGTTTCTTCAGAGAAGCTTAGACGTACATGAAGGAACCTTTCGTGTCTTTTATTTAGTCTCCCAATTCCAGGAAAGGAGTTGAACATAAAAGAGAGTAGATATCTCTCAAATATCGCGGCAATACGTTATTGTGTAAATTTCTTTGTTAGCTGAACATTCTGAATATCTAAATACAAAGATAAATATTAAAAAGACAATTTAAGGTTTCAGAAGCGTATAAATCATGATATTCATTATTAACTTTTAAATCCAGCGTTGATAAATAATAGTTAAAGCGTTTTAAGTTTCTCCCAATTTTAATTTTTTAATTCTTTAATTGCTATATTTGGAAATTTTCTTAAAGTTGATGTGATATGATTAAATACAATAAGGAAGTTGTTGAAATTCATTTGCATGTGAACTTTGGTCTTTAAGTAGTGTTGGAAACTGGCCTTGAGTCGTACCTCTTACACATTGCTGTTATTTTGGCTTTATTTATATAAAAAAAAAAAGAGAGAAGTAATGTTGTTGTTCTTCTTCTCAGCTCTGTGGTGTGAATGACAATACAAGAGAAAAGTGAATTGGACTGACAGGTAACAGCAAAGCGAATCCTGCAGGAAAACCACGGGATAAGAATAAGGCCGTGGTTAATGAATTATTTACACCAGACTCTTAGCACAACAACCACATAAGCCTATGAGAAAAAACACAATTTAAAGATAGAGATCTCAAAGGTGAACTTAATTGAATTAAAAAACGTGGGAAATGAAAGTTAAATCTGAGGAAAGTTTCCAGAAGAATTGTTTTAATTTTTACGCAATTAAATTTTAAATGTTTTTAGACATTGAATTTGTAGAACCAGTCAAAATACTAGTTGCTTTTATGTTTCTGTAATTAAAAAAGATAATTATGTCCCGGAAAAAGAACAAAGAATCTACTACATTATGATGAAATGGTTTTCAATTAAACAATAATGAAACTTACCATTTATTTTAGAAAGTAACTAACAATGAAGTTTTATTAACCATCACTGAGTATCGTTGAGAATATTTCATCACTTTAAGTCCAATACAGTAGAGTTCCAAAAACTCGGCACTCGATAACCCGGCAGTCCGGATAACTCGGCCACCCCCTGGCAGGGCGGAAAAACCCCGCGCGCAGACCCGTTACAAGTTACATTTATATACAGTTCATGTATTAGATATTTTCTTAAGTTTATTTGGACAGTTTAAGTTTGAGTTACAGCATTCTTTGTAAACTGTTGAATTCTCAAGTAACAAATAAAAGTATTTCATTACGAAAAAAATCGTACTTATTCTTTTTTTAACACCTTTCCCGATAACCCGGCAATTTCACAAACTCGGCCACCCTTCGGTCCACATTAGGCCGAGTTTTCGGGACTCTACTGTATTGAATTTAAATTTCCAGTTCAATTCTACCAATGCAAAAATAATGCCAATCAATTTTTTAATGTGTGACTCCTGCGAAACACATTTAATAAACATGCTATTTATTTATTTTTTGTTTCAGTTTTCAGACCAAAATAATAATGATAGCAATAACTGAAAAATTTGTCTAGTGAAAAATGTGCTTTCTTTTGAAATATAAATTTCTGTTTATGTACAAGCTTACTTAAAGCATACAAGAG
>JAFIDM010002131.1:3726091-3759287 GCA_023159025.1 Thereuonema tuberculata
TAAGCTATTAAGATAGATCCAACGGTTCTCAATGGTACCATTGAATCGAAAGTACTCAAATTGGATGAAAATATTAGTTCATTGTGTCATTCCATGTTGTTTCCATGAAAATTTATTCTTGGGAACTGACCTCGAAAACTGAAATTCTAACGTTCAAATTCATACGTTCAAAACCAAATAATTTTGTTACCACTGCATCCATTTTAATGAATTTTGGCATACTTACTCAGTTATTTACGCTGATTTCGAAACTCAAACCATTTTTGCCGTAGAAGCTTCGTTCACAAGTTAGCACAGTATTTAGATTACATTTACTTTACATTTGATAGTTGATAATAAAATGATTTTTCAGATTTTTTTATGCCTATCGTCCGACAGGCTTTGCTGCTAGTTATTTAATAAATATTTAGTAAATACTTAACAAATTGTATAGAATTGCATTAAATGACAATAATTTTATAATTTTAACTTAATTCCCAAGCAAAATTTCTGGATTCCATGATTACTAATGAAGTTGTTCCTTCAAATTGACCTGAGAAGGAAGCAACGTTTCATGAAATGAGAATAATTTTATAAACTCGAAACTAATCAAATTTCTATTTAAGTCTGAATAAGTTATGAAGCGAAGCATTTCAACTCCTTTACTAGACTTAGATAAAAACACACACACACGCATAAAAAAACAAAAAATTAACAATAAGAACAAGTTTCTTCTAACGGATCATTTGAAAATGTTATTTGAATGATCCATCTGCACAAGAGACAAAAAAACTGTGTGAAACGTTAGGTACAGATAATCTCAGTAAAAGTTAATATCAAATCAAAAATACTCTTCAAGATTTTATGAAGGAATTGGATTGTCTTAAGGGATTGATAGCAAAGCAATTCATAATTACTACGAAAGAATCCTGACACCTTTAAGCTGATGAAAAATTACAGAGATTACAAGTGACACTTCATGCGACTATGATTATATAACGAATCATTGCTTTATGACCCGTCGTAAATTAGCTTCTATATTTATGGCATTCAAGGCCACCGGCATCAATTTTCTTGAATTTTAATCCGACGACTTTTTCTCTGTTTGTGTTTCTGTGAAAGCTATTCCCTTAACTCCAAAATTTCAACTCCTTTTCTTCCTTCTATCATTGTGACATATGTTTCACTGAATATAATATTCAATTTATTGGGATTTTATTCTGTAGTTTTACAATGTAGTCAAATATGTCTCAATCAATATTCGTTTTTATTTGTTTGTTTTTTTTCTAAAGTAGCAAAAACGAATTTATTTTTTCATCACTTTTAAATTAAAAATATAACTAAATAAAAAGTTATTTAATTATAACAATATATAACAATGGACTATCAAGGGGTGTTAATTTATTTTTGTAAATATTTCATAATTGTCTTTTCTGTCTGCTGTTGGTGCCAAATACTATTTATGAACTTGAATAAATGATTTCCTATATCTTGCTTTCATGACGTGATCACCCTTATCGCAATTGGATGTCACATCACTAAATTATTGTATATTTGTATCGAAAAACTTACATTGCAATAAATTTAATAATAAAACTAAAACTACAAAAGAATGCTGGAAGAATATCAATGATATTATGAATAAAAACAATACAATTTTAATAGATTTTTAAACGACAGATAAAAATTAATATTTTAATGTATTTTAATTCCTAGCACCTGATCATGGGATTTTTTTTGTAAAAAAAAAAAGATGAAAAAGAAAAGAGTTATACTTCATTAAAAGCATAATTAAAACTAACTTTCTTTGGTACTTTTGGTTGCTAACATATTTAAACATTAGGTGGGACTGACTGATTTTTGTAAGGGAGACTGACTGATACTTTTCTTGAATTCAGAGACCTTTGGTTTCACAAAAATTGGTTTCGTTTTTAAAAAAGCTCTGTTATATAGTAAAAACAGAAGATTATTAATTTGAATCTTATTTTAATCTTTTACTCGAATTTAAAATTAATATATGTTTATTGACTGAGTTTACATTAGTGATAAAAAAAATCAAATTAATTACTGGTTCGCCAAAGAGTAAATCATTAATGATGCATCAGTTATTAGTTTTGTTATTATTCATTGCTGTTACTTTGAATTAAGTCAGAGGTTTTAGTTATATTTTCATTTCAAGAAGTCTGATTCTTTTAAACAGATGTATGTTTTTAAAATCAAGATTTATTATTTTTTTTTTTCGAAATAAGTTGCTTAATTCTGTTATACTTAAGTATCTTGTTCTTTGGTCTTTAAGACATTTCTAGCTAATAAGATAATAACTTGTTTTTAATAATAGCATTTAATTTGATGAAAGGGATTCTACATTTCTCTTATTTTTAATCTTATATGAAATGAAGACCATTGCTTAACTATTTTTATATCCAAGGATTTCTTAATTTTGGGATTCCACAGATGTGCATTAACTAAATAATGGGTTTAGTTTGTAATTGACAGTCTTTGTAACCATAATTATGGCTTTTAAAAGACAAAGTTGGGAAACAGAGAAGCTCTCAAGTGAATCTGTTTCTTGAAATGAATGAAAGTGTGACCAAAGCCCTTCTTCACCACATTGGCAACGCCACGGTCATTGTTTACCTCTTCATGGTTTCACTTTTTAATTCGTTCTGAAGCGAAGGAAACACTTGCTGCTGTTTCAGTCATTGCCTAAAAGCGTGATAACTATTTCTGTTGTAATTAACAGAGAATAGAATATTCCTGGAAAAATGACAAAAAGCAAGAAGCGCCTTGGGCTATTTTTCAAGAAATAACAAAATGAAAAACCCCTTGGTAGGTGCCGGTCTCTCCCCTTGACTGCTGCGGTTGGAATCCTACAGAAACTCATGACCTTTCACTATCGTTCTCTAAGATTAAGATTTAATGGATTTCATTTTCCTTTTCCAGCGAAGGATTTAGATTAAAGTAATCCGAGAAACAGTTCCCAAATTACCTGCGTTAACTGTATCTCATTCTAGTCCACACAGTTTCAAGGTCATATCAACTGAATCCGAGACAGCATTTCCTTTTATATTTGGTTTCTCTTCCAAATCATTACATCAAACAAGAAAAGCGTTTTTCTAATATATCTAAAAATTCAGAATCAAAAGGTTTATGTTTTCTTTTAATATATTTTATATTTGTCTAAAGTTAAGTATGTACCTTTTAAACCTAATTTCTAAGAGTTATTTCCAAGAATTAAATTACATTTTTATTTGAATATAAGAAATACATTTATATCTAAAAAAAAAAAAAAAATTTTTTTCTCTCGAATAAAACTTTTTAATCTCAAAAAATTTAAATTTGAATTTTTTTTCAAAAAAAAAAAAAAAAAAAAAAAAAATTAAAAGAAGAAAAAAAATTCATTTGATTTTTCATCTGAGTAATTATCCAATGTAAAGCAAGCAGTTTTAAATTTACAACTTAAGTTTTAATTTAAATTTTCAATTTGAAGCTGTAATTTTATAAATAAAAAATGAATTAATTTATTTAGGAAAAAAAGATAAATTAAATTAAGATATTATTTATGGATTCAAGGTGTTATTAGGAAAAAAAAAGGCTTTTTATGCTAATTTGTACTCTGAACAATTAAATCATAAGATTGAAAAATTTTAAAATATAGTTTACATTATAATGAAATGCTTAAAATTTTATTTTTTTACGAACTATGCTAGGAATTATATTTAATACAAATGTAAATCCCGTTTTTCGTATAAAATTACATAAATTATTAATATTTTTTATTTCTTTGCTTTTTTTTTTTAAATAAATCACTCTAATTTCCACTATTAATTGTATAAACTAACTGAATCTTTATATTCTATTTCTAGCAAATATTTTGGATTATCAAAATATTTTTTTAAATGAAATTCAAAAGTAAATAAAACATAATAATAATAGTAATGTAATAGGAATGGTCATTGAGAAATTTAACTGAATCATTTAAACTGGTTAAAATTGGAAAATATAGTTAGTCAGGACTGTTTTAAAAATTAAGACTTCTACGCAAATAAAAATGTTCCTCTCTCAGAACTGCGTAATATTTAATACATAAGATGGATAAGACTTCTTGCTACAAGCACGTCATGGTTTGTTATTATTTGTAGTTGAGGCCAGGAGACGCCGCCCTTGTTCAGAGATCCAGTGGAGGATCTGATTGAAGCTGCTTTGATCCGTTCCTCTCTTTTTTTGCTTTGGTAGTCAGGATTATAACATTTCACTTTTGCAAGGCTTGACCTTTGCTTCAAAGATTACTGCTTGCTACTCGGTAAAAGAGACAAAAAAAAAGAACTGGTAACTCCAACACGCTACTTATTTAAAAGAGGAATAATCCTCAGGCATATGAGCTAACACCTTTAAATTTAGGATTTTAGTACCTAGCTTATCAGTTCAATGTTTCATGATATTTTTTTAGAAATATTAATAGGCATTTCAAAAATTTTAAATCCATTTAAAGCCAATATAAAAAAAGAAACAAAAGTTTAATATTACGTTTTTAATAATAATATTTATTTATTAAAAAAACATTTTTTTTTTATTTAAATGTTTGAGGAGAAAATATTGATGATATTTTTAATCTTCTTGATGTCAATACTTTTTAAATACTACAATCCTAATAGGGATTTTATGATTCCCATCATCAGATTAAAACAGTAAATTTAATAAGTTAATAAATATTGTAGACGAGTTAATAGATATTAAATAAATAAGAAATATTATTTAAATAATATATGAGGTATATATCTGATTTGCATTATTTACTATCATAGAATTTTATGAAATTGTTGCCATCCTCTAACATGAAATTAATTAAAATTTTTCAAAAACGATAAAACAAAACAGAAATGATATTAGAATCCATCTAAAAAGAATCAAAGCAAAAGTAAAAAATATTTACTAAATTTTTGTCTTAAATCTATATTGTGATTAACCTTCTTTTAAGCTATTTTCAGATAAATAAGATCTATTTCTGCAATTTTTTTTTCATATCATGTTCATTCTCTTAAAAGCTTTTGAATGAATCTTTATGAAACTTAAAAATATCGATTGACCTTTTCAAATCATCAGCTGAAGTTTGTTTGTTTTTAAATTAAATTAAAAAAAGTTTGTTTTAACGTTATTCTCTCACAATTTCGTCTCATCTTTTCCTTTTAATTTTTTTTTCTTTTAATTTTTGAAAAAAAAAAAAGAAGCTTTCTCTGTATATATACAATATGAATAACTCAGTATGTGTATATAGAGAGAAATTGAGTTACCCAATCTTTTATGTGAAGAGGTCTAATAATTTATCAACTCAATATATTAAATACTATTATATTTTAAAGAAAGTAGCATCCAAGTTCTTTGAAAATTCATTTATTCTTTTCTTAATTTTTAAATGAAAGTAAAAATAAAAATAAAGTATAAATAAAAGATTCATAAGGAGATTACGAATATAAAAATATTCTGACCAAAGTAGAAGAATATAAAGTATTTAAATATAAATTTCACTACGCAATTTAAAGAGTAAATTTTTAATGAAAAAATTTTCATTAATTTTTTTCTCTAACTTAATGAATGTATAAAAGATCTACACGAGAACAATAATAGAAAATGTGAAATTTGTAAGGAGAAGGGAGGATGCTAATTTGCAAATAAACACACCTCAAATTTCACCCTTCACAGATGATGTTGTAACACTGTTCTTCAGGAACTCGAATTGAAACGAAGTTTTTTTTTTATTTGAAAATCATGCAATTGCAACGTTATTTTTCCATTTTCCTCTGCTAATGATAATAATAAAGATATCTGTATATCCCCAGGGATAAGAGGCATCTTTTGCTTTAAATACTTACCTCATCATCTCCGCTACATCGTAACTGCATCTGAACGGTTGATTTCCTTCAACCAACTTCCTTGGTTTTAGATAAATATCACAGATCGATTATATGATAAAATAAACACGCTGATACTTAAGAGCTGTAAATACATCATTTTAAAACATTATTTGGTCAATACACAGTCGTTTCATTATAGTCTTGTATCTTTATCCAGAAATTGCTTTAAAATTCAATTCTTCTTTATTGTCTCTCTCTTTATATGGACAGGATCTCAAAATTATTTCCTACATACGAAGACTTGAGTTGAGAAGCAAATAGAAATAGGAAAAATATTTTTTTGAAAGGAGATGACATGCCTAAAAGTGAAATCTCTAGAAAGACGTAACACAAAAGAAAGAAAGAAAAAGAACGCAGGATTCTACCATTGGAGTTCATTGAAAATATGTTAATTATCTTTAAACTAAGTGTTTCTAGGATTAATAATTAATGTTGTCTTTGAAGAAAAAAATGGACAATGAACTAATAAACAGAAAAAAATAGAAAAGTTTATACAGGGTTATAAACTTTTCTATTTTTTCTGCTTATTAGTTCATTTTCCTTTCTTTCTTCAAGGACAACATTAATTATTAATCCTAGAAATACTTAGTTTAAATTAAAATATTTTCAAAAGTTAAAGCTTCCCAAATTGATATTGGGAATTCGGTAGCCAAATGAAAAGGCTCTTTTATTGCGGCCTGGAGGAGCTGAATTTTCTTCCTACGGTTTACTTAAACCTCTATGAAAAAGGGGACTTAGGTTTCTTTCCTGGGCTAAAGGCGGGCGGGCGTTGCTCTGTCCATCAGATCTCACCGTTGTAGTTATGAAAGGCTTTACCTCTCACGACCACAATGATCTGCTTAGGCTTATAATAGGATACTTTAAAATTAGAAACTTACGTAATTTCTATTCTTGTTTAATAAAATAATTTTAAAAAATTCCAATGAAATAATAAAACAAACAAAAAATCTTAAAGAAACGAGACTGACCAAAACGACAAATTGTGAACTTGTTCAAAATCCAATGAGAACCAAATGCATGGTTCAGCTCAACCTAGCATCAGATACAACGGTCTCTACCTACAAACACAAATACAAGAAGTGCAGAACAAAGGCAAAATAAATAAGATCAGCGATTTATAGTCACGAACTGAGGATATTTAGCCGATATAATAATAGGTAAAACATCTTCATAAGTACAACATCTTCAAAATATCTTTCATCAAATCTTTTCTTTAATGGTCGCCTGCTTGTCTTGAGCTAAAATGTGCGTTTTAACTTTTCTGACTTTCAAATTTTTGTGAGCGAATTGAAAAATTAACAGAATTACCTGACTTCGATCTCAATGAACTTTATTAAATTCAGAAGCGTTCCAAATTCAGAAAAAAAAAGAATTTCGGATGTTTGTCATTAATAAATGTTTAATAGTGAACATTAAAAATTGCAAAATGTAGAGAAACTACATCGCTTTCTGAGTACACCAAAATATTTCTACAACAATTTCTAAACAAATGAGATCCTTTCGTTTTCTAAATTCTTTGCTTTATAAACAGACACTATTTATTTAGTATTCAATTTTTGATATCATTTTAAAAATTAAGAATCTTAATTTTCAGTTCCGATGAAATTCTACTTGTCATCATAAATAATGACTAATAATTAAAATACAATTTCTAATATAATCTTTTATTTATGAATGGAACCTACATCTTTAACAATGCCTCGTGATGTTTTGTTTAGCTGCCATTAAACCCTTTGCTTTCTATAATCAACAAGTCCTCCTTTTGAAGTAATAATTATCGTTAATTACAGGCCTTGTGCTTCCAGGAGACCTGAGCTAAGAAACAGAAGCTGAAAGGGAAAACTTAACAAAGGATTAGACTTCGGCCAAAGTAGACGCCACTAATAAATTAAGTGGATTAAGAACTTTTTCTTCAAGCTACTAATTAAAAAGAGAAATTGCTGAAATAATATTTGATGGAAAGAAAATAGTGATGCAAATTGCAGTGAAAGCTCTTTAGTTATTTTCTTAAATTTTATTTCTGTTTGATATGATTAGTGTTTATTTTTCTGTATATATTATTGGGATTTACAAGAAAGTTTACAATTTTTTTGGTAACTATATTAAGCACTATCTTTATTTCCCGTTCCTTTTTTCCTTTCTATCAGATCATCGTATATAAATGAATTGTGAAATAAAATGGAACTCCTATGTATGTAATTAATTCTAATAAATATAATAAGAAGAATTTAGGTTCGAATCCCATTTGTATGCTGATATATTATTTCTGTTTTTCCTTTAGCCTTCTTCAGTTTCTATCTCAGGAGGAACTTTACCTTTGAACTTATTATAAATAAGATAGGTTGCCTAAATAAGGCCCGGTTTCAAATAAGGCCCATCCTTCGTTTTATTAATAGAACGTTCACAATTTACCAAGATTAGTTATGTTTCAGACAGGTCCTGGCTTCTAGCAGCTGCACCAAAAATTAGGTCCGTTGAAGTGGATAATTTCACCATGTTTGTTTCAGTTGAACAGTAAGAGTCGCCCAAAACTTTTCTCGTTACTATTTCAACTTAATTTGAAAAATCGTCCCCATTTTTTGGCAACATAACATACATGGACATGTTTTATGTCATTTTAAAGTATGTCATGAGTAGAATAATGTAGAGTAATTTGATATTTGAACAGGGGCTCCAAATAAGGCCCTTCAGTTATGTTTTCAAAACTGTTATTACAGAAAGAATTTCAAATGCAACTAATTCTAAATTCACTTTTTCATAACAGCACACCTTAAACTATCTTTCAAGACAGTTTTCAGAATTTTCACTCTTGCAGTAGAAATATAAAAAATCTTTAAACGTTAGGTGGACCTTATTTGGACCTTACATACTTTGTTTAAATAGCAGAGAAATTAAAGGTAAAATGATTTCCCTCTGCAGTTACTTCTCAGAAATCAAACTGATCAACCCCACTTTTTGTAAATTTCTGAATTTTAGTACCAGAGTATATAATTAATACTTAACTTTTATAAACCAAGTTGTAAATGCCTTCTTGGTTTATTCTTTTTATCAGAAGTGATGGTTTTGATATATATTTCTAATCATGTACTAAAAGGGTTTTGATTAATGTTGATAATTACCAAGAAAAGAGGAGTTGATCTGTGTTTCTTATTATGTTTAGACTTAAGCTTATAATCATGACATTAATTTCAATGATTGATATAGGCTTTATTTGAATTTCTTCACAATTCGCTGCCAATTCAGTCCAGTGAAAACACTTATTTTCTTTTTCGTATTTTACAATGAAAAAAAAAAAGTCATTATTTACTGGACATGCATTTCAGCCTGAGACCACTCAGTGGACTCCGTTACGGCTGTTAAATTAAAAAAAACAAACCAATCAAAGATACATTTAGATATGTTCAAAATAAACTTTTTATTTTGATATAACAGATGTTTAATCATCCTTGAATGCATTTTTGTCAATTTCAATGGATTTAACCTTCCACTAAGTTGCTTTTATTCTTGTGTGATTTTATAAACAAACCGAATCGTCCACTTGACTCGTTCACTTGGGCGTGAAATCAAAGGAGAAGAAAGAGCAGCGAAGAAATTCCTTCTTGTTTTGTTGCTCTGATTGTTTAAACTGAGGTTTATTGATAGAAACAGTTGGGTTCTCCGTTGTTGCAGAGCAATTGGAAAACACAAAACAGAGAAATAGATCAATAATTAAAACAATTTGCTAGTTTTTTCTTTTTTCACTAGTTTGTTTTGTTTTTTTTTATGAATTAAGCAGATTAATGCTAATTAAGATAAAAAATTTAGGTAAATAAGTAAAAAAAATATATATATTTTCCTGCCTCGTATGTTTTAGTCTTTTTTTGCTTTTCTTTTCATAGGACTATTAAAAACCAAAAATTTTGATTTTCTATTAAATTTCTTTCAATTAGATAAAAATTAACTAAAATATTTGTATCGAAATTTTATAAGAAAATCTATTAGTAAAAATCTCAAGATGCTGATTAGTTCTTTTAAAAGAAATCTAAAATAATATTAAATATAACAATGGTGAACTCTAACAAAACAATACAGATGTTTTCAAATGTTTCCAAATTAGTTAAATAAATTTAGCCTCATTAGCGTGTAAATTAAATTTACTTGTTAATAAATTAAGGAGCGAAGTTAGCGAGCGAAGCGAGTAGGGACAGAAATCTAGTTTTGAGAGAAATTACATAGTTTTAATTCTCTATTATAAGATACATTTAAGCTGGAGAATGAAAATAGAAAACAAAAGCTCTATTGGAAAAGTGAGCCAAAGAAAAACCAACTCAATCGAACTTTTTTGGCAAAAGAAAAGTAGAACTATCTGGAGAATCACAAACAGAATCTGCATAATACAGAATTCAAACATTGTTATGTAGTATCTTAACGTTTATGTATTTTTTTTTAATTCAAATTATTTATAAATCTCCAATTTTAATTTGATAAAAATTCCTATTGGTCCAAAGGTTAAAGTTAAAAAATTTTATCAATTCAACTTTTCCGACATTATTTAAAATTGATCTTAATTTTAAATATAAATATTATTAATATACTATTATTATTATACTAACATATATATATATATATATAAGTT
Organism: Thereuonema tuberculata; assembly: GCA_023159025.1. Classification (NCBI taxonomy): domain Eukaryota; kingdom Metazoa; phylum Arthropoda; class Chilopoda; order Scutigeromorpha; family Scutigeridae; genus Thereuonema; species Thereuonema tuberculata. Next base: position 3,736,598 of record JAFIDM010002131.1, read on the forward strand.
TATATTAGTTATATACTGCGAAGATTCTACAACCTGTTTTGTATGTATTCATACTTTATTACTTAAAAAAAAACCTCCTAATATCACGATCTTTTATGTAACTCTTTAACACATGAAACGAAACGGAAAATGATTCTTATTATATAAATAGTTTTTCAGTTTGTAGTTAACTAGTCTTAACTAATTGGCGTAATTATGATTTTAGAATAAAAATGTTTGTTACTTTGGAATGTGGTAGAATGTAATAAATATAATTATTCGTCAGAATCGATTTTAGAAAACTTCAAGGCATCTTCTTGGACAGTGGCGGATTAACAAGGGAGCAAGGGGGGCAAACTGACCCTCCCTTCCCGAGCCGCACCTGCTCTAGGACCCTTGAGATTATATATACATATATTTCATGAAATGAATAACATTTACACTTTATGATTCATATACGAAATTTAAAACACATTAGAAATATAAATAATAGATTAATTAAAATAATCAAAACTAGACCCCTTTCTTTTCTTTTCTCCCCGGACCCAAATCCACTACTGTTTCTTAGGCCTTTTTTAAGGACTTATAATATATAAAAGAGGTTTTGCATTATCCATCCTTTTCCAACTCAACCATTTGTTTAATGTTTGTCATTAGTTAAACATCATTAAAACAATTTGAGCAAAAGGTTTTATATTTCTATTTGATTACTTGATGAATCCTATAATTCTACAAATAAATTAGAAATTCTAATGTCAAATAAATGAAATGATTCAAATGATTAATTAATAATATTAATATCATTGTATTGAACTTACAACGTAAATTAGATATAAGCATTACTTAATCTAGTTTACTTAACTTATTAAAAAGGATTTACGTCAACTATAATTCAATTTCATTTCATAGCTCTTGCAATCTCGCCAAATTCTTTGAATAACAATAAATAGTTCAATGGCGATCAACAGTTTAATATTCTAAAAACAAAAAAGAAAAAAAGAAAGTTGTGTACTTCTCTTATAAAATAACTTTAATTTTATAAAATTAATTAAAAAGGTAGCAGATGGTGAGTTAATGTCACATGGGATTGCATAATATTTACAAAGAAACATTGGTTTGTAGAAGATAATGAGCTTTAAGATTCAGGTAATATTTATATTTAATTGGGAATTCTGTGACGTCACTTGGTTTGTTGAGAAGAAGGATTTTAGCAGAATTCTGAATCTCAAGAATACTTTATTTTCGTTTCCAATTACGTATTTGTACATCTAAGTTATTGATATTTTATGTTTTCTAATATGGCTACTTAGTGCAACGAATCATCCTAACCTAAATATGCTTGTAATGGACTGACAAATACAATTATTAAACTATAACTACAGCCTTTAAAAGGAACATTTTAAGAAAATGAATAGCCTGAAATTTACATAATATATAACATAATAATAATATTAATAATAGAATAACATCAGAGGGATAAAACGTATGTTGCTCTTATTTCTTTCACTGCTATAATTTACTCGAAGTTAACTTAAATTTGGCGTTCCGGAGTGATCTCGTGCGCAAGGCCTCTCACGAAAAAAAAAATACTTAAATTTTTTTATAAGGCATTAGATAAATGTATATTCACAATTTATTTATTGAACAAAATTCATAACTTAAAAAAAAAGAAAACTGTTTCAAATCAGTTAACAATTTTAAAATGAAATTTATCTTGCCTTCATTATTAGGAAGGACATGTTTGAAAATTCCATTTATTCTTAAAAAAAGAAAAAAGAAAATTTTATTTTGAAAACGGGAAAAAAAACTCGAGAATGCACAAATTCGTTACATTCGTTTTGCTTTACGCATTGAGCCATCATCGACAGCAATCTGGGAAAGGTTGTTTGATTATATGAAGATGATTAGGACTCATCTGGCTGATGAGTCCTAATCCTTATTAGGACTCATCAGCCAGATTTAGCTTCGATGATCAAGCTCGGAATGCGTGAGTATCTATGGTTCCTTCTCCCGCTCTCGGAAGTGGGACCAGGTAGAAAGCAAACGACGAAAGTAAAATCGCTGTTACAAATACAGAAAAATTACCTTGGGCCGCTGAGCGCTGGGCACAAAAGGCATAATTTGTGCATTCTCGGGTTTTTTTTCTCGTTTTCATATAACATTTAATGCACGTTAAACCCCTTTCAAAAAATTAATTTTTTGCCTTTGCGTTAGGTTTTTCCTTTCATTAAATGACTTTTGTGCCCAGCGCTCAGCGGGCCAAGATAATTGTTCTGTACTTGTGACAGCGATTTTACTTTCGTCGTTTGCTTTCCACCTGGTCCCACTTCCGAGAGCGGGAGAAGGAACCATGGGTATTCATGCGTTCTGAGCTTGATCATCGAAGCTAAATCTGGCTGATGAGTCCTAATAAGGACGAAACAGCTTTCCCAGATTGCTGTCGATGATGGCTCAATGCGTAAAAGCAAAATGAATTTAACAAATTTGTGCATTATCGAGTTTTATTTTCCCTTTTTCATATTACATTTAATGCACGTTAAACCCCATTAAAATTTTATTTTATTTTGCTTGAAATTTCTAAACAGCTTTTTTGTAATGATGGTTCTAAAAGAGCAATCAGATTATGATTCATTTCTAGATGAAAATTCTGTTTCATCAATATATTAAACTTTCATTTTTGTAGCAATCTGATTTGGCATTTATTAATTAGGAAAAAAAAAATGGTAGAATTGTTTTTCAGTAGCACTTGTAGGGTACAATTAATCTCACCTTGCATTAATTTATTAAAAGTTTGCAAACATTTGAAATACTTAAATTTTCCAAGATTTTTTTCTTGGTCTATGAAATTGAAAAAACAATTTGATGTTGGCTGAAACCAATCTTTTACGTGAAATTTTAAACTCTTCTGAGTCTGAAATAAAAAAGTAAGATTTAAAATTCAACAACTAAATATAGACTGGTTTTCTGGTGATCAAAATTTCTGATAACTTTCTAAGGTAAGTAAAACAAATGGGAAAAAAATAGGATTTACATCGTTATTTAAAAAAAAATTTAAAAGTATATATTTGATCAATTAGGTAAATCTGATAAAAGAGTGTAAAAAAAAACACGAAACAACTGTCCTGGAGTTTCATTCTTAATAGGTATTAATACGGAGTTCAAAAATGTGCTTTTTTAGCTTCTTCGTTGAATTTCACCTGCATCTGGTCTTTTATAAATTAATTTATAAATTTCTATTTCTAAGTAAAAAAATATTCTTGAAATTAAATTTTGTTTACTCGATTTTTTTAAAGTAAATTTAAATGTAATTAGAGTTGTTGTTCAGTTTTTTTAAATAAAAGAACTGTAATTTCAAGAACATTTCTTGAACCCAAGATAAAAGTCATAAAAAAATATACTTCAAACTAGAAAATATATTTTGTTTCTTAGGTTTGCTTTCTTAGTTTTAAACGTATATATATATTTAAGCTGGAAGTATGTAATTCTTTTCAAGAATACAAGTAGACGGTTGCGTGGGTGGTCAGTCAATTAGAGGTTTGGCTTTTAAGGCATTTACTTGAATGTTGCTCACATTCTTACCAGTAAATCACTTGTTCACTTCCGCAGTTCGTGCAACGTCTTTGTAACTTACATTTGTGAAAAACCACTTCCCCATTAATATGCACAACCCGATGTATGTAATGAAGCTATTCTTTCCTCTTCGTGAAGACTTTTAACTTATTTAAATAATAAAAGAGAAAAAAACACACATACAAATATTGACATATCGAATGGTGATTTTCTGAACGATACTTAAATGCTGTTTTGCTGCATTTAGTACTTAAAAAAATAGCTTTTTAATTAAGCATTGTTGAATTTTCATTTTCAATTAAAAACCTTAAATTGAAAGTGGAAACGAGAAATAATCATTGAGAAATGAATGGAAAAAAATCCTCATTGAGGAAATGTGAATGAATTGCTAAATTATTTATGCTGAATTATTCCATACCATCATAAAAATCATTTCTTATTTTTAAATATTATAAATGTTAATTAAGGAATTTGAAAATGATCAATGAAGTTAGCTGATATTAATACTTCTTTTCATATTAATATTGATATATTTAGTATTTGAAGTGGATTCATCTATTTTTATAATAAAAATATGATAAAATTTTGTCATTGATATTGCTCGTAATAATGTCATTGTTTCTTATAATTCTTTAGTTAATTACTTTTCAAGATAATTTTTAAAAAATCGTAAAATTTTGAAAACTAAAAATGATGATTATTAAAATTTATGGAGGAAATAGGACTAACCCCTAACTGATTTAAAAATAATGCATATATTTCAGGCACAGAACAATTCGAATCGTGACTATCCAAAGATTTATCATCAGCATTTTTTTTTCCTTTTGCTTCTATGGGATAGTTTTAGGGTGAAAGATTCGAAATATTTTGTCTCTCTCTCTCTCTCTAAACTCTATTTTTTTAATCAATTCAAATTAACATGAAAACAAAACATAAAATTTAAATCAGTAATTCAAATCATTATTCCAATAATGATTGAATCAATTCAAATTTATTTCAAATTAAGGTTCCTAAGTTTATTTTTGTTTGAACAGAGAGAGAGAGAAGATTTGTTGATCAGATTAACATAGACTTTATAAAGAAATTCAAAGACCTCTTTGGTTGTGAGCATTTTGTTGATTCTTCTACTGAGTTGTATTCATTGGTAACTCGTCTCCAATGGAATTTCGTTTATGAAAGGCAAGTGTTCAAGTGAAGTTGTTTCTCCTCACTTCAAACCAGTAAGAAGAAAAATCAATAGAGATGCCTCAACGGGGGATTCGAATCCGGGTCCATCTCGAACGCTACGTTAAATACTTTTCGTAAAGTGTTTCATACAATAGCTTTGCTTATACATGTGAAGTATTCACATTCTGAAAATACAATTTCAATTTAAATTTATTCTGAAAAAAAAGGAAATTACAGTAAATTTAATCTTTTATTAACTTTTGGGGAAATAAAAATTAAAAGCTCTATTAGAATTACAGACTATGGATTTCCAATTTTCAATAAAAGTTTACGACTCTGAAGAAAAAGTATAAAACCGTAAAGTAATGTAACATTTCTTTTTATTGAACTTGCAGTTAGTTTTATCTGGTTATTGTTTTACTAAAATTACATAGAAAAAACTATAAATTTTAATTTCATACTTAAATAAATAAAAGCTTAAATTTCAAATGAAAATCTGAAAAGGAACTTTAATTTAATGGGAATTTTTTTAAAGAAATATTTCCTTTCCTATTATTTAATGTATTTTTATCATTTTGATATTGTTTTTTTATTGTTTAAATCAATTCGGCTTTGCTTTGTAAGAAATACTTGGAACTTGCCTTTGGTAAACATCAGCAACATTTCTCCACCTCCACTTAAGAGATTCCACCTATTAGCAGTGTTATCAATGGAAGAAGAGTGTCACGATTGCTGTTATCCATTGCTACTTGTGAACTTTGTTGTTATCGGAGGAAAAATCTACAAATGCAGTTGCTGAGCAATCATCAGACGGTGTTTCCGCTTCAACGTGTGTTGTGAGAAATCCCACGGGTGGTTACAAAAACCTGTGAAAAGGAGAGGTAGTTGCAGAAACAAACACATTGTGTTTCTCCGCCCCTCCTAGTCACCCACCTCCACGGATGAATGCAAGCCTTCATCTCATCTCTCCCAGAACACAGTCTTTAGGTCATCGCCTGTAATGATAGGCTGCAATATCATTAAAGAACTTTACGACCCAGAGAGATTTTCACTGTCTTAGAATTAAATCATTTTCCTACTTTAAGATGAGGTTGGGCCAAATGTCTGCAGAATTGATTCGCTGAGTTAAATTATCAACAATATGAGGAAATAAAGTGTTTATAATTTTAAATGTCTCTGAATTAAGTTGGAATAAAGATACTAAAGTGAATTGCTTAAAGGATCAAAGAAGGATCTAGACAAGATACTGCCTTGTGGAGCGTTTCTCCTTGTGGAGTAACGTTTCTAATAGTTATTCGTTCCTTCATAAAATATAATTCCAAACTATTCTCTTTTCTAAGATTTCATGATAAAAGTAATTATGTAAATTAGAAACAAAAAAAGTAAAAATAGAAGCAAAAAAAAAAACGACAAGAGTTAATCAGCTTTTTTTCTCTTTTCTTTTAATGTTTGATTCTTAGTTTAATAGGTTATACTAAGTATACCTTTTTTAAAATAAAGAAAACATATCTTAAACATAAATAGTATTGAAAACTCTTTTATTTTCTAATAAAAACTGTTATTCCAGTATAGTGAAGATATAAAAATTAAGGATTTTGATAAATATTGTTTGGAAATAGATAAAGAAAATATACACCAAAATTTCATTATATATCAAAGTTATGTCTACCTGAAAGCATTGTAATACTAAAGTAAATATTTAACAAAAAGTAAAGAGAAGAAAAATAATATCAAATTAAAAACTTCTTGATTTGAATTTATTCCTTAATCTTGGTAAAATAATTCAAATTGAAAAATTTATCATTAAAAAAAGATGTTAATAAAAACAACTTTCTTCTATTATTTGGAATAATTTTTATGAAATCATTCTAAGAGTTAATTAAATTGTGGAAAATAACAATAATGTCAATTACAGGAGATATTTCATTCCATTTACTTTTAACAGGAGGAAACTTTGAAGGATATTTTGCTAATTTGTACAAATTGATTGGAAACGGTTGTCGATACATCTTACAACTGCGGCCTGTAAGCCTATTATTCAGACTTTTGCTAATATGAAAATAAAATATTAAATTAATTTTTATTCATGTATATAATTTCTCATTTTTTACTTAAGGTCAAATATGTTAGAAGTATTTAATAATACTTAATATACGAGTCTATAACTGAATTATTTCTTCATTGCATGTCATTCATTAGCATTTCTTTTTATTTACATTTACCAGTAGGCCTATGTGCTTTGGTCCTTGACCCGCCATATTGTCTTTGCTGGAGAAACCCATGGTTTGAAACTTTTACAATATAATAATAATAATAGTCAGTTTTAATTAAACAATCGATTTCTTTTATCGAAGGAAGGAAAGGTTAACAATAAAAACTAACATAGACTGTTATACTTTCATAGAAAAGTTACTTAATTCTTTAACTGATAATAAGTTTCGGAGAAAACTCTGGAAGTTAGCAAAGACTCACAATTCTTGGAAGGGAAAAAAGAAAATGTAGAATAAGGAAAGAACGAATGGTCGAAAGAGAACTGGAATTGGAAACTTAACATTGGCCGCCATTTCTCAAATGATCTGACTGTCACTGAGATTCTAATAACAAACTTGAAAAAAAAAAATGATTTTATATTTTTTATAAAATCGGATTGTAAGACATTAAAAGTTAGTTCTCAATTCAGAATATATCAAATATATCGAATTCTAACATATATTCAATAGAAAATAAATAAAAATAAATTTCAAAATAACTGAAAATGAAATTCCTTGTTCTAGCAGACAGTTTATATCAGTATCAATTTCAGAAAAACAAAAGAACCAATTTTCCAGATCACAAAGCGTAGCCTTACGTGGGTGGAAATCATTTGGCTGTTAGGTTTTTATTTATATCAAGTTCCTATCAATTGTTTCTACATTAAATGCTCAAGTTCAAACCAATTAACAGTGGAAGAAATCATTTCAGTTTTCTCAACTAATAGAAATTGATGAATTTTGTTAAAAAGAATTCTTTGATAAATAAACGGAAGAGAAAAATGGGGAAAACAAAACAAAAAATTAGTCAAAACAAAATCTGAAATTTCATTTTAACTATCTCGTTAGGATCAAGGAAATGCCAACGAAAAGCCATTTTGATTTAAAACTATATTTTAGATTTCTTAAAAACGATGTTCATTAGAATGACTTCTTGTAGATACAGTGCTTATGTATTACATGAAAGTAATATAATAACAATCAAAGAAGTATTCCGTTATTATTCTAAAATATACTGAAAAAGATGGTTTTATTCAAAAATAATTTTAACAAATCTCAAAAGATTATTTGACAGAAATTTTATAACTACAATATTATTTATAAGTCTCTATTTATATTTAATGTTTCAATTGATCGCTTATTGAGACATGATTTACGTGTCATATGAAAGAACTGTTTTCAAGTTGGGATGATGATAATGCTACTTATGGAAAGAATGTTTTTTTGCATCTTCAACAATAAACATTCATTCAGTATCAGACAAAAGCATTGAGTCTTCTCATTGGTTGAGATGGATTTGAAGACATTAATGGAGGCAAAACAGATGCTTAAGGCAAGGTAGAATAATGCAGAAGTTTCAATATGTGGTGGGGAATGGAATTCCACTTCCAATGCTTTATAGTTTCATCACTAGTTCTAAGTTACAAACATTGAATAATGGAGAAGTAACATTAGTTATTATATGAAAACTAATCACAGTCAAAGCAATGATAAAAAATGTAAAGGAATACTAACAGAAAACTTATGAGATGATAATGAAAAAGTTCTTTTTCACTCTATAGTTACTTCAGTTTTACTTTAAACTATTCAGTTTACTTTTGTTTTCCTATAAGAGTTTTTATAGAATTATTAAAAAAAACGGGAGTCTTCTAACACGAAATATGACCTGAAATAGGAAGAAGTGAAGTTTGGCACACCTGTCTTATAATAAATGCAAAGCTCATCATGTACATTTATTATTTAGAGGACAAGCACGTGATTTAAAGTTGAGTTGTCACCAGCTGTAGAATTTCTTTTAGTATTTTACGATATGTGAATAATGTAATAATTTGGAGACGTTATAAATGAATTAGATTTTTATTATTGGGTAATTTAATGTTATATTATTGTAAACAACAAGATTGTTACTGTTCGTTTTCGTTTACGAGAGCCTTCAACGCTTTTGCGCATGCGTCAGGTTTCCTTGGATTTCATGAGAACAGGGATGAGGAGAAATAAAGAGAGGATATTTACTTTTTATCAGTGTTAGTTTACTAGTAGCTGCGTTCTATTTGCGCTTTTCGGGAAAGAATTATGGAAAGAATAAATACTATTGCAAAAATAACAGGTACTAAAAGAAAAACAGGTCTTAAGAAAGTGCCCATCTCAGCGTATCACCCCTTTGCGGGGTAGAATCGTCTGTGTTGTTATGGTTCTCGCTTTTCGAAACAGACAGTAATAATGTAATGATATGTAGGCGAATGACATGTGTTGAGAACAATTTCCACAATAGTGAGAAAGAAGTGAAAATGAAAAGATGTCGACATGTTATGAAGAACTTCCATATCTAGAATCTATAGATTTTTTAAGTTGGATCCACATCATGCAAAGATAAGAACGAATATTATTAGAAGATCTTTACATGAAGAGATAATAACAATATAAGGGTAAATCTTTAAGCGAACTTTTATGAAAAGTAACTCAGGAACTGTGAAAAACACATGAGATTTATTTATCTTCTAGTGTGATACATATTGATATAGAATTTAGATGCGAATTACCTCAACAGTCTTAGATTAAAGTGTTAATTACAATTTCTTCAAGAAAATGCGTTAGTTCGTCTTGTACGAATTCTTAGTCATACAAGAATTTATCAATACGCAAACATAAAACATCTTAAATTATTGCTGTAAATACAATGGTTATGATTGTAAGCAGAGTTGTGTCATTATTCTTCACCTTATAATTGTAGAATGATTCGTAACACTAAGTTGTTGGCAATCCTGTATTTATTATTAATTACAATTTGAAAATTCAATCAAATTTTTTAGGCTTAATTTTTTTTTAGAAAATTCTCATCTAATCCAGTTGCCTTTTTATTTATAATGATGATATTATAATCATTATAAACTTTTGATAATGACGAGAAGTAAAATAGATAGCGTTCTTCAATGTACATGCTGAATACTAGACTATAAATAATATTTATGATGAACAGTAAGTTACAGTTGTTGCACCAGTTAATACAAAAAAAAGTACTAAAAGTTGTTTATGCTCTGATTTGAAGGCTCCCGTGTCATTATCATTAATATAGTTTAATAAATATTGTTGATAAAATGTTACACATTCACTGTGTATTAAATTTTCCTTCTCTTCAAAATCTATTCATTTTTTTTTCTTACTAATTAAGATTTTTCTAATCAATTCATCTTCCACTTCGTAAAAATTCATTCATTCAGCCGAGCTGCAATTTTATTTTTGCTTTATTTTTCCTGATTCACATAATTATTGTTTAACACTTTTTTCTTGTTTCTTACCTGACAGCGCATAACTTTGATGTTGCTCCTTAGAAGAAGCAATTGAGATAAAATGTTTCCGAATTGCCTCAGTAACCTAACCTTTCTATCTATAAAACAATTACAAAAATTTCAGGAGTTCGACATTTATGTCATTGTTCTAGAGATTTCGAAGGGCGGGTCCAAAGAATGAGATGGGGGTGGAAAGTTCGATGGACCTACAAGGACGGTCGCTGATGATTTATTCGTTTGGGTGAACTTACCGGTGGCTCCAACAGGAGGTCACAATGCTGGAAGGGTGGGTTCATTTCCATATCAGTGGGGGTGGATTTGTTAAGTGAAAACATTCAAATGAACCAATGACATTTCAAAAAGCACATCTGAAATAACATATTGAAAGAACCGAATGGAACTTGTTTGCGTAATCGTGATCAAGTCAGGTAATGGACTTATTTGACAAACAGGATTCAATATCAACTCACAGATCAGCGTTTCGCAGCTGGTCTTCAAGGAAATTATTTATTCGTTATTTGTCAGTCGATATTAGATATGATAAGTGAACTAGATAAAAGGTCAATAATTTACAAGGAATTCAGCATTTTATCTATTTTTTAGAATTCAATTAAGAAGCATTAAGAGATTTATTTTTAAAAAAAGGAAAAGTTAGACATCAAACAATTTAAGGAAAAACTGAAACAAAGATGATTGCTCATAAACATCTTCCTATGTTACTTATTTAAATAAATTTCACTATCCAAAAAAATACAGAACACAACTTCATGTTCGTTTTATTTTGTATGAGAGAAGAGAGTTTCTTTTCTTTTATGTAGGGTAGAAGAACCTTGAGAAAGTGTTAGTATAAAAGACGAAATATTGGTATGTGAAGTTGTGGTCTGTATTTTTTTGGATAGTGAAATTTATTTAAAGATGATTGTTGTTAATAGCAACATTAAGTCAACAGTGAGTCAAATGGATACGGATATAACGACGGATGAACACCGGACTGGCCGCTAGATCTCCACGGGTGTTCCTTTCGTCTAAATATTTGGAGCCTATTCCTCCAAAATATCCCTTTCAAGTTTGACCAAGACAGGATTTAAGTTTTCGATTTTTTTTTGCTTAAAAATGTATTATTTGTTTGATTTGTTTTCTTTAAATATGCTTAGATATTCCATACTGATTAGAAAATGATAAATTTTTCATTAACCTATAGCAAATATTGAAGCTGAAACCCGACTTCATTGATTCTCCGATCGATTCTTCTTCTTTAGATCTGTAGAAAACCTTAACACTGGTTTCTTTCTGAATTGACCTGATAGAATGTTTTTGACTTGGGTACAAATCATTTCTAACATTTTTTAAATTGCAGCTTAAATTTTCTCATTGGAATTAATTTTTATGTTTTTAAAGCCAATTATCTATAATTATTTTCATTTTTTATGTTTTATTATCAACCAGATGATTAAATCCTTCATCAATTTCCTGGACATCTGTGATTAAAAAAAGTGCAATAAATATCAATCCATAACACTAGGAAATTATTAAAAAGAAAAGAAAAAGATAGGGAAATAATAAAAAAAATATATCTAAGATTAATGAAGATTTTTCAGGAAGAAATTAATTGAACGCAGTGAACAAGTTTCTTTTAGGCTTCAGTAGAACTAGAATCGCCTCAAGCCAAGAGCACTCGGTTTTCTTCTTTTTTTTTTAATCTTTTGGGTTTTGAGTTATCGTAAGGTCTTGGAGGAAGAAGAATAAAAGACTAAGCTACTGTGTTGTATCACGACGTGACTGAACTTGAGAAGTTGTAAAATTTATTAAAAAAAAGGACATTAAAGTATCTTAATAGATATAAAATACAACAGATTTAAAAAAATAAAACAGCTCCATAGAAATAAGGAAATAACTTCTTAAGGAAAAGACACTTCATCAAAATTTAAGAAATTTTTAGGTTTTTATTACGTGTTTTATTGAATTCTTTTTAATATTAGGAAACTGAATGAAATATAAGTTCTTGGGGAAAAATGATTAATTTAAGTAATTGGTAAAATAAGTTAATTTATTGTAATTTATAAGAAATAATTGCCCTTATTTTTTAGAACAGTTCATATTATATTAGCATTTCTTCTTTCGCAACTACAGTAGAACCTCGATTATCCGAAACTCTTTTAATCGGAACCTCGTTTAACCGATGGGTTTCCTTAAGTTTTTTTTTTTTTTTTTTGGTAAATAAACAATATCACCTTCGGCGGCAGCTATTCCTACTGCAGGCACTGCTGACATCTTATCTATTATCTTATTATTCCATTCTATTGTCCCCCTTTGCCGGAAATTCCATTCGTCTCCAAGACCACTTGCCTTCTGCCTTTCTTTTGGCTACTTTCTGTCCGATTCAGAAGCATTGGCTTTACCGAAATGTAGAACATTCATTTATGCCATGGAGCCCACTAAACGAAAACGCAATAGCGATGATGATAACAGCGAAAGTGATGAAGATGAGGTGATCGAAACTTCTAAAATAAGGCAACTCTTATGCTTTTGAATGTTTTGCTAAAGGACTGATGTGGTTGGAGCAACAGACTGAATCTGATTCTACAGAACTTATGCTACTTAAACAACTTCGGGACAGAGCGGCTAAACGACATCAGTCATGCTTATGACATTGCTAACTTCCGTTAAGCCAATGCAAAGTATGTATCGTATGTCATATAAACATTTACATTGCATTTTCTGACTTGTGTTACATCTATTGAACAAATTTATTGTTTATAATAGTTTGTTTATAGTAATATAATTAAAAACATAACATTTAGTAATTTTGTACATGTGTACATGTTTAAAATCCAGTGTTAAAATTTGTTGGGTCTCCTGACGGCCATTTTTAAGTGCTCTCTTTTATCCGGAATTTTCGATTTACCGACGGAGGTCCGGTAAGGATGCATATATCATAATTATTTTTTCAATGTTGGCAAAATGTTGATTACAACAAGAAAGAAAAAAACAACTGTGTAAACATTATTACAATAGCAATAAAAAAATTAAAAATCTTTTTTATAATTCGATTAGAATTATAAAATTTGAATTTACTTAGAGACTTTAGTGCACAGACTACACTTTAACATTTAATATAGTAACATAATATAACAATAAAAATATATAAATATCTACCATAAGTAAAATGTGTAAACAGAAAAAAGGAAAATGGTTACAGTAATAAATAATGAAAAAAAGACAAAAAAACTAATTTCTTATTGTAGACGAACCATAACAACCTTATATATATGATAACGAATTTAACGCGCCTAATCATTCAACAGAATGGCAACCAACGAAGGACAAGGGAAAGAGAAAGGATTTCGAGCTGTCACCGGCCTGACATTGGACGGCAGTTTCATCGTCTTTAAGAATCGTCAGCAGCCGAACTCCACCGATGACAGGCATCAGAAGATGCGAAAGGATCTCGCCCCCGAAAGAGCCCTCCCTCTTTCTCCCCCAAAAGAAAACGCAACCAAAAATTTACAATAATACAAAAAAATGCCAATTCCTTGTCCTGTGTTCCGCTAGGCACAAAAGGAATTTATTGAAAAGAAGCATAAAAGAAAGCACTGTTTTAAATGCAGTTTAAATAATAAGAAATTTAACATGCCTAATCATTCAACAAAATGGTAAACAGACAAGAAATTGGTATTATTGTGAATTTTTGGGTTTTGAATTGTTTTGGTTTTTTTTTTTTTGGGAGGGGAGCGGCCTTTCGGGGGAGAGACCGGGGTCCTTAACATTTCGCACCTTCTGGGCCTATCATCGGTGGAGTTTGGATAGCTGACGAGTCCTAAAGAGGACGAAATGGCCTTCCCAGTCTCTCACAGCTGACAGCTCGAAATCCTTTCTCTTTCCTATGTGCCTTCCTAGGTAACCTGTTTGGCTTTCAGCTATTTCGCGTGAACCAGCAAGTGACCGCAGACCCACCTCTACTAGTCGTAAGAGTTCCAGTGAAGTATCACTGTCCTACGTATACTTTGAGTTCTAGAATTGACAGCCTTTACACTTTGTGTACAGAGTCACTTAGATCAACTGCATACGAAAGATGTAAAGGTTAAAATAAAATTAATCAATTGTTACTAATTATACTATTAAAACTTGCTTATTATGCAATTGTTATCCTTATTTTCATGACTATTGATTTAATATTTTTCCTAGCAATAAAGTTTTCTTTATTATTTTTTCATTCTTAATACATGGAAATTTGTTAGGAATATTTAATCAATGGATAATCCTTTAAATTATTTAAGTTACTGAATACTTCAGATCATGATTTTCAGATTATTAAAAAAGAAAAATGTTCAACAAATTTGTGGATCGAAGAAGTATTCAGTTGGAAAATCAAGATATTGAAAATGTAGAAACATTTAACTACCTAGAACAAATATTGCAGATTAATGGAGGGATGGAAAAGGAAATCAAAAGAAGAATTCAACTTTCATGGATGGCTTTCAGGAAAATGGGATATAAGGTATATGGCCCAAAAATCGCCCAGGTTCCTAATACGGCCCAGGGCGATGTAGGACGGGATAGTGATGCTATCACACGGGAACCGATGGAAACAATTTGCCATTCCATTAGAACGCTGTGTTCGTTTGGTGGTGTTAGTTCAACCCATTTATTTTTTATGAATTCTTGAAGGTTTTTCGTTCTGGTAAGTTATGAACCTACTGTTTCTTTTAGTGCTGCAGCTCATGAATTATTCATGCCATCGCAACGATCTAATATCGTGAAGTAGTGAAAGAAATAACCTATCTGTTGATAATGTCTGTCACTTGTTAGAAGTAGCCGGTTTGTATGTAGCGTCTCCCAAATTGACAAGCTAGAGAGTGCCCAATATCGCCCACCTCGTTGTTCCATATATCGCCCACTGTGCGATAGTTTATTTTGGTTTATTACAGATGTCCCAACGTAAGACATGGGACAGAGAAGTTGTCACAGCTGTAAAAAATAAAAAAATGGGCCTTCTGAAAGCTTCCAAAACATTTAATGTCCCAGTCTTGTGAGTGGGTCACCATTCACAATTGCTCTAATGAATTCTCTCAGCAAAAGGAAACTAAGTCCTAAGGGGCTGAACTTAGACGATCCAAAGAAAAAGAAGCTCGCAACACCCATAAAGAATTGCGAAAAGATTAAGAAAAAAACAAAAAAATGCAAAGAAGTGCAAAAAAACAAAGTATTTAATGGTGTGGGCGATATTTGGAACACTTTCACAAAATTCAAAATATGAGGTTTGCCTGAACAAAAATTGAGGAAAAATACAAAATAATAGTTATATCTATAATTGGTTCAGGAACATGTAAGTGAAGGTTACTATGATATATTGTAAGTGTTTGCAAGCAACTGAGACCATAAATGACAAAAATATGGGCAGGTTTTCTTAGATGGGCGATATTTGGGCCATATATCTTATTTTCAAAGCAGATATACCTATAAGCCTAAAAGAAAACCAAGTATACAACCAGTGTATCCTGCCTGTGTTAACATAAGCAGGGGAAATACGGACAATGACTAAAACCAAGAAAATAACATTAAAGTTTCTCAAGAGACGAATGGAAAGAAACATGTTAAATATAACATTGAGAAACAGGAAAAGACACACGTGGATCAGACAACAAACCAAAATACAAGACGCACTAATGTATCTAAAGAATTCAAAGTGGAGGTGGGGAGGACACCTGGCCAGAAAGACTAAAACTGGACGGGCCTGGCCACGTTTTGGAAACCCTCCACAGGTCAAAGGAAGAGAGGAAGACCAAAGGGCAGCTGGATGGATGAGATGGAGAAGTTTGCGGGGAAGAGATGGAGAGATAAAGCTGGTGACCGAAAAAGATGGAGATGTATGGGGGAGGCCTTCGTCCAGCAGTGGACTGACGGCTCAATAATGAATGATGATGAAAAAAGAAAAAAATAGCAGTAACTCATAATTCATATGACCGGCGGAATACGGAAAACGAGGGAAATTGCCATGCAGGGGGAAAGATTCAATAATTTATAATTATCATATATTTGTAAACTTGCAGGAACTTCACAGAAGATCTAAGAACTGCTCTGGTACAAAGATAAGGTTTTTTGGTTTCATTCATTAAACTTTTATCGAATGTAAACCTTCCATTTCTTGCTTCAAAAGAAATGAATTATTACAATGAAATCTACAGATAGAAAATACTATTATCAACCAATTACATTTCAAGTGGATTTAAATTATACGTTAATTTATCCAGTGGGTGGCTGAGGGAAGATTGTTTTTTTAGATTTCGAAACTGCTCTACTATCAGCTATTTGATCTGGGATTACAATAGGATCCGTTTACTCCAGTCATTAACTTTCCATTGATAAGAACGGGAAGAAAATGCTCTCAAAATACAAAAATAATTTCTCTGAATCCTTTACAAATATACATAAATATATAAATAAATATACATATAAAACTGAAAAGTAGATTTATGAATTATTTGTTAACAAAGCAAGGGATTTTATCATCAATTTGTTAATTACATTCTGTTTCTTAATTAACAGATCATAAATGTAACAGAGAGGAGGAAATTTCTGAGCTTATACAAATGGTTACTAATTTCATCATCCTAAAACCAAAGACACTATTTTTTTTTAATGAAAAGTTACACAAATAAACTAGAAGCAATGTAAATTTGTTAGTGCTAACAATATCTCCAAAAATATGAAATTTAGAAATCTGAAATTGGATGCTGTTTTACTTGACTTGAGGAAATTCTCATGGGGAGCAGGCGCATAGCCAGGATTTTGTTATGGGGGATCCGATTTTGTTAAGGGGAGGGGTCCATTACATTAAATTTTAATAAGTGACTTTGCTTTCTTTTAATGAAACTTGAAAAGTAAAATGATTTAAAGATCTATGACGAGAGTAGGTCTTTGAATTTCGTCAATTACACATACTTGAACATCTACATTTTCTTTTCTTTCCTGAAGGGGAGGGGGGGGGGGGCGGGGCCCCCCCCCCCCCCGGCTACGTGTCTGTTGGGAGATTTTAATCTCTCGTCTTTTCCGAAAGGTTTCTTTCCAATTTCCCATTTTGAATAAGACAATAATATTAAAAGAAGCCAAAGATAAAGTTACGGAGCTTCAACAAACAGATGCAATGGCACCGAAAAATTACTATAAAAAGAAAGAAAAATAATATTGCACAGCAAATAATGATTGAAATTAATAATTTTAAATTAGAAATTTTACTTTTAGAAAGTAGGTAAGATAATTAAACTAGACAGTATTTTAAAAGATACTGTCCTATATGGTATCTATTAAAGCAATCGACTTTAATATAGAATTGCAATGAAAATAAATCGAAAACTTTTACTAACTTAGTATTAATGTCCAAATGAATGCCCTCCTTAAAAAAAAATAAATTAATAATTACAATTAAAATAATATTAATTTATAATCCAGTTTTGTTTTTATCAAAGATGTTCAATAATATAGAAAGGATAAAATAAAAATAAAAAAAAAAAAACTTTAATTATGGTTTTAAATTTTTTATCAATAATTTTAAGAACTAAATCACAGTGTTATATCTTTCTGAATATCTTTCTGATCTGTTTTATCTTAATTATTTTTTAAATATTTTTATCAAGTAAAAAAAAAAAGATAAATAATGAAATTCATACAAATTCAATCAGTTTTCAGAAAAAAAAAAATCTATTATCAAGATTTGTAATATTGAGAGAAAATCAGGTGAAATTGAAAATTTTTCTTTTGGTTGTGATAACTACCAATTCTGATTTTCGTTTTGACATTTCCAATCTTCCTTCTTTGAAACATATTCTCTTCTTACTGTACAGTAGTAATTTCTTTTGCTTATTTTTGAAAAGAAATATTAACTTACTAATTTCTTATATTAACGTTTAACTTGCGCGGGTTGAAATCTTTATGAACAAAGACAATTACTTTAAAAAATATTAGCCCACCTGATAAAAATGGAATAGTTAATCCATTTAAAATCAAATAGAATTTAAAAGACACTCATCGAGGACGGTTTCAATCCGGTAACCGAAGGGTTATCATCAGCTCCTTCAAGTTCATGGGTGCTAATTTGTACTAATTTCTTAACTAGTTTCTTACATAACTTCTTTGACTGCTTTTTAATAAAATGTGTAGTTTAATAAATTATAATAAATAAATTATAATTATAATAAAGTATAAAGTTTAATATAAAGGAAAAAAACAACTGTAATTTTAAAAGAATCTAAAGTTTAACAAATTTTGATCGTCGAAATTTAATTTATTAAAAAAATTAAAACTTAATTTCAACGACCAAATTTGCTAAAATTTAGATTGTTTTAAAATTATAGTTTTTTTTTTTTTTTTATCTTTTGTGTCTGCTAAATTCTAATTTTGATCTTAATCAGTTCGAGTTATATTTTAAATTTGTAGAAATGTATTTTAAATGTATATTAGATAAAGAGATTTAAACTTTAGAAGACAATTTACTTTAAGAAATTCATATAATACTTACTTTACTATTTCTTTATTAATTCTACTTTTATAGAGAAACTTAAAATAAAACATTTCACTTCAATATTCAGTTGCTGTGAATGAAAATGAGTTCAAGTAATATGATTTTATACATTTCATTTACAAATAATTTTTATTAGGATTATTTTAGAAAAATAAAATTCTTTATATTTATCATCTCTACTTTTTCTTCGTTCCAAGTTTTTAGTAAATGTTTATGGAAAACAAAACTGAAGGGAATGTGAACAACATCAATTACTTTTCATCCTTTTAGAGCTTTGAAAATGTTAACCCACTCAGAAAGAAAGCTGCAAGTCATCGGTGTTTGGGTTGACTTCAATTATCACTTTCAACATCTTCGGCACGTAGTATTTGTCTTGTAAAAAAATGGTAGCCAATGTAGAAAATGACAGGTGAGGACAACCAACATGGTGGCTTACATCGACTCCTACACTTTCAAAGGTGCCATTTATTATCTGAAGAAGACTTACTTCCTCATATCTGTCTTGGTAGAAAAGTTTACTTAAGAATAACAAAATAACAGTGGATTTACCTTTGAATTTAATCAACGTCAGTGAAAACTCAAAATATGTTTATGATTTGCAGTTAATTGCTAGCATTTTTGCTGGAAAGCTTTCTAAATAGATCTGCTTCGTGTTCTTGTAATAAATTTTTTATATTATCTAGATCTTATCTAAAGATTTTATTGTTCAAGAAATTTCTTTTATCTTATCATAAAATGAATAGAAAAAAAATCGATTCATTTTTTCCCTCGTACTTTTGATTGATTGAAATTCAGATAATGACAATTTGACGGATTAACAGACAGGAAAATAAGACATTGCTAAAAATTACAATAGCTCTTTTAAGCTCTCTGATACCAACATCACTAGTTACTTGGTAAGAGTAAGGGATTGACGAATGAACAAAGTAATATGTTGAACTATTTGTCTCAATATTATTATTATCTGTCTCTTTTCGGATTAAATGTTCGCTTTTAACACATGTAGTGGAGTAAGTGAAGCTGAACAATTATTATTTTACTGATATTAAAGAAGCGTCGGCTTATTGAGCAAGTATTAAGGATTACAGTCGTCTTTTGTAATTTTAAGTTAGACCCAGTTCATCTATGCTTTTATGTGTGAGGTACCACATTAGTTGATGAAATAATAATTATTATTTTTTTACTTTATTCTGATTTCACATTTCTTTGATTTCTTCGGAGAATTGTAAATACAGTGGAGCACCGTTTATACGTTTCTCGTTTATACGTTTTTATCATTTATACGTTTTTTTGAATGGGCCCCTGCAAAATCCAATGCATATTTATGTTAAATAATTTCACTTATACGTTTTCCTGAAATCGCAAATTTCATTTATACGTTTTTTTCAAGAACTCAAGCGGAGAGAAAATGCCCATTTCAACTTCAGATTCCCACCTGCCGATTGTCCAGTCTTAGAAAAGGCACGCAGTCTTAGAAAAGTGCACTGAAAAATCTCTACTATTATCGGGACAACAAAAGAAGATATGATAAAAACGGCAATAAGGGGATCCTTTAGTTATTCCTGGAAATATTGAACAAAAGACAGTATCAAAAAACATGGCGGCATTGGAAGAACAAGTGTGCGTTAGTAAGAAAGGTCTGACCTTACACAGCCAATCCAGAGGTATAATTTGGAATGTTTTTCAATATTTTAAGAGTGAGGGCGATGGAATGTCTATTAATGAATTAATAAAAAAAACTGCTATCGCAACAAATTTGTCAAATTCGACGGTTTGCAGAGGAAAAAGAAGACCACATCCTAAGCCAATTTTGGAGTTAGATGAATTTGATTTATCTGTTGTCAGAGCCACGGTGAGTTAAATTTTTCAAGAGAATGATTATCCAACAATTAGTAAAATTCTTTCAAAATTACAATCGAAAATTGGATTCACGGGAGGCAAAACATCATTACGAACAATTCTTTGTGTGAAACTAGGAATGAAGTACGGAAGAATTGACATGAGGCAATTTAACATCGAAAAGCCTGATATTGTAGCTCATCGACACAGATATTTAAGGCAAATCAAACAGGTACGTTCGGAAGGGAAAACAGTTATTTATCTGGATGAGACTTGATTTGGGTTCACACCGGCAAAGGCCAGCAGCGATCAGTGCGCTACTCGATACTGCCAAATATCATTTCTTCGGGTTGTATTAATCTTGAAACGCATAGGCCTATACGCAGTTAATAACTGCTTTGAATTTGTTCATAAATGTAGAAATCTACAAATATTTAATAAGCATTTCTTCGGATTCCAGTGACGACAGTGATTTCGATGAAAGCTTTGAACCTCTTTCAGATTAACCTCTGTATTGGCTGTTTTTTAGAATTCACAGAAATAATAAAAAGGCCCTTTTCAGGGCCACTAAATGTGCGGAAGAGACCAATTTGTTTGATTCAATTTAACATTAAAAAAAGGTGAAATAAATACTTAATAACTGAAATAAATAAATTTAAAAATAAAAAATAGAATTAAAACACAACTAATACCTTATAAATAATATAAATTCAATAATAAGATGTTGGTAATATAAAAATATTAATAACAATAAAATAATACAAAAATAATGTATAGACAGTTTAAAGATACAAGATTAAAAAAAAAAAAAATCGATTCTTCTTGACATCAGAAATATTGGATTTAGTTACAACATTGTGCGATAGATGGCGCTGTACTTAGGAGCATGCTTGGAAGTTGTAATCGATAACCTACGATTATCTTCTTTTTTTGTACCAACCTTAACAAGCTTTCAACAAGCTTTGGCGGTTTTAACACCATCTATGAATACCTCATTAGCAGTGATTTAAATGATAAAGTTAAGATGGCACTTTTAATTGTGCACAATGAACTTTTTTCTGTGCATTCAAAAAAAGCCCTACAATCTAAAATAATAAAATATTTTGTAAATGCTGACATATTTTGTACATACCTCTTGTATTTCATCTTCATGTAATATTTTAATTTACCTCTGACTTTTTATTGTTGCTTATCACGAAATTGTTCGTAACTTTTGTGAATTTCGTTTATACGTTTTTTTTTCTCAGTCCCTTCAAAAACGTATAAACGGTGCTCTACTGTACTTTTGAATTTTTTCAAAATGCTTTTTATCTTTGTTGAGATGTTAGAAATGCTATAAGATACGTTCTTTTGTTGGATTTGAGGTCTATTGTTTGATATTGTTCTGTTCGTTACTATATCTCTATTCCAATGTAGTTAATTTGGGTATTTCCTAGAATGGTGTTAGGTTTATAGATATATCATGGTGCAGCTTTTATTATGGTTATTTCTAAATGTATTCTTTTTTTAGAGAGAATTTACCTAATTATCTGGAACTTAATCTTTATACTTTAATAAATACGTATGTTTTTCTTATGAAAATTATTTGTAAAATATTGTAAATATGTGTTTATGTATGTAATGTTGGTATATAAATATACTGTATGTTTATGTATGTAATGTAGATATTTAAATACTTATATGTTTGTGTATGTAATGTAGGTATATAAATACATATATGTTTATGTGTGTAATATACATATATAAATATACTTTATGTTTATGTGAATAATGTAGGTACATAAATATGTATATGTTTATGTAATGTAGATATATAAATATATGCTTATGGTTGTAATGTGGGTTTATATGTTTATGGGTGTAATGTGGATCTAAAATGTGTAAATATATATATATATATATATATATATATATATATATACAGTATATATATATATATATATATATAGATAACTACTATTCGCGAATGGGCCCCAACGGATCACGCGCTGGCCCCCATGACAACGTCACGACAAGGCTAGGAAATCAGAGACGAGAATTCACTTCCCGTCGAGGATACACCTGAGAGAGTAAGTCCCAGG
>JAFIDM010002131.1:3764287-3782444 GCA_023159025.1 Thereuonema tuberculata
TTTTTTCTTTTTTATACAATCTTGTAGACTTGTAAGTTAGATATTATTCAAATGTATATTGTAAACAAAACAAAAAAATATCAGAAACCGTGTTTCTGATAAATCTTTCCTGATTCTATCTACAGTTTTTTTTTTTATTCTGTCAGTTTTAAGGGAAGACAATAGTTGATTAAATAGCATCCAAAACCATCAGATCAGTATTTGTAAGATTGCTTTTAAATTTTATATTTTTTGAATTTCATCTGCTTTAGTATTTTTATTTTATTCAAAATTAATATTTAGATTTATGCAAGGAAACTTATCAGGTTGGAAATAGATTTTTTTTCCGTTTTCTATGATTTCTGTCTATAACTTATGTTTTTCTCATTCGATCAATGAAAATTAATTTCATGAATAGACAACTGTTTCATCTCCTTGCGTTAGATGTGCGGTTCTTTTTTTTTTTTGTTTGTTTCTTCTTCTAATAATTTCTCTTCATAATTTTTTATAAAAAACGAATTCATCAGAAATCCTCTTCAAATTATTGTTCATTTAGTCTTTGTTATGGAAAAGCTTGAGAAAGGAATGATGTACAATTCCGAAAATTTGTGCTTTGTATTTTTAATAAATAATTTGAAGTAGAAAATCAATTGAAGTCTTAGTAATTCGGTTTTTGGAAAGAATAAATTAAGAATTTTAAAATATAATAACATTTAGGCCTAACATTTTACTTTTGGTTAGGTTTTTAATTTAGTCTTTAAAAGAAAAACAAATACTTACTTATACAGCAAAGACCAAGAAGTTAAACGATATTTTGCATTAAGAAAAATTCAAACGGCGAACAACTCTAACACCCTCACTTGATCTAAAAGAGGGTTTTTACAAAAAAAAAAATAAATATGAATTCTCCTTTCAATCGCTGTAAAAATAAAATTCTTGGAAAGCATTTTGTCTCCCAGTGTTCGGTAAAAGGAACACCTGTGAATCAGGATTACAACAAATTATAAGAACTGAAGTCGACCTAGAGTTTGAAAGAGGATATTACGTCTTATTTCAAAAAGAAATGCTGCCAGTTTAGACCAAGATCTCTTGAACAGAACTCAATATAAAATTCATTAGAAAGTATAGATTAAAAAACCAACAACAGCTAAGACTAATTTAAATTTACAATTTTATTTTTTCTTACTTTATTTACGAAAAACGTGGTTAAGAAACTTACTCTTAAAAATTATTCCATACATCTCTAACTTAGGAGAACTAGAGCAAGAAACAGATATCATGAAGTTTATTTGAAAAAGAAAACAACTTTATCAAATGGAAATGGACATTTGTGTTAAAGAAACCGATTTTAAAACTGAGTGTGGCTACATTAAAATTTAATATTAGTTGATAATTTTAAATCAAACATAATTAAAAGAATTTGTATTTAAAATGATTTTTCAGATATTATACCTGAAATTGAATTAGGAATATATAGCTCAATTTTTTTTTGTAAATCTGAAGCAAAAACTAATTTTATTACAGAATGTGTGTGTATATATATATATATATATATATATTTAAGGAAACGTATTCAGCTTTATAACACTTCAGAAATTAAATAAAATAATACGAAAAAGAAGGCATCTTTCCAATATACTAAGCGTACAAAATTGCTCATTTAACATTGAAAAAAAAAAAAAAAAGGCAGAGTTAAATTCATTCGACTAAAATTAATTTCTGTTTTGAATAGGCCTTTTTTTTAGATTCATTGTTTTCTATCCTTGGTTTGAAATAAGGGAAGCATTTCTGAAAGCTTCATTTCACGCACAACATACCATGAAATAGACGTAACAATTGAAAGGGTCCGTTCAGGAACTATTCTCAATAGAGCACGTCATATTCAGGAACTTTTGAGAAATGAAAGGAATGAAGAAAAAAAAAAAAGACATCGATAAAATTAATTTAAAATTCTCTTTATCCAAAAATTTCAGGTTTTTTTTTAAATTTAATTAAAATTTTTAAGCCAAGCAATATTCCTTTTTGTTTTTTTAATTTTGCGCTTATTG
Source organism: Thereuonema tuberculata (assembly GCA_023159025.1). Lineage (NCBI taxonomy): Eukaryota > Metazoa > Arthropoda > Chilopoda > Scutigeromorpha > Scutigeridae > Thereuonema > Thereuonema tuberculata. Next base: position 3,766,315 of record JAFIDM010002131.1, read on the forward strand.
GTTGGAATGACCTTTCTTCAATTCTTTGAACAGTTGACAAAATATATAATTATATATATAATCAGATATTAGTCGAATTGAATTTGTAAAATAAAAATGTAAACTAAAAAAATTTCACAATTATGATCGAAATTCAAGAGCAGATCAAATTATTTCTTATATTTTAATTTTTTAAGTAATTTTTTACGATCAATAAAATATAAACATCAATTTTAAGGTATATGAAGCAAAAGTCTCTACAGTAACAAGCATTTTTCAAGTGCTAAAAGTAATGAAATAAGATTGGTTGTTCAGGGCAACCGAATTGTATATATTTTTTTATCATAAATATATATCTTTATAATTTGAATTGGAATTCCACTTTTCGAACTTATGAATTGCAATAAATATAACTGTCACCTAAATTTTTAACAACAATTCTATTGAAGTTAAGATTTTGTTGTTAATGATATACTTAACATTACTGTAATTTTAGTAATTAACTTTTGTTGCTCTACTATTGATAAGACGAAGGCTTTAATTATTTAGGTCCTTTTCTTTTTGTCTACTAGAAATAATTAACTTATTGTTGTCTTATTATGAATGTTAATGTGCTTTTGATATGTCGACAGTGTCTCCTTCCGTCAAAAAAAATCCTCAATTTCCTGTAGATTAGGATCTAAGCTACAACCTTGTCATTTTAAACACATTAACTTCCCTATATTAGTGTCTCCTTAGAGGAAGAGTTCATCATTAGGCAAGAACTTAACAGCTGGCAATACCTTCGCTTACGTAACTTTTTTCTTTGTTTTTTTATTTTTTTATTATTCTTTCTCTTTACAAATAAATATGATTTATTACACTAAAAAAAAAAAAAATGTTGAATATTGCAATAAGAATTATCTCATTTCACAATTTCGATCAAATAAAAATCATAGTAATCATAATTTGATAATAGAATTTATTATCTTATAAAATATTTTAAGTCATGAAGTAAAATTTGTTCTTTATAAACCATTTTCTCACTGATATTCACTTAAATAGTAGTAACAGAAATGTAACTTGCAAGCAATTTATCATGAAATCGTTCTAGTAGTTGTTTAGTTGGAAGTAAAAGTACTTTCTGTGCTCAATGTTATACATACATACAGTAATTCAATCCGAAGATTGGTTGAAAGTTCACGGACCCTAGTGACCCCCGAAGGGCGACCCCTAGGAGAAACCGTAACTTATTCTTGGGAACAGATACTAAAGTGGATTCCCGTTGCCTTCTCCAGGACGCCATTACGGAATGACGTCAGCCCGAAGAGAAAGTGAAGAAGAGGCTTTACAACACAGGAAAGGAAATTGAAACATCCATGCTCACAACCGGGATTTGAACCCGGACGCCAGCACACTGGCCTCACGGCAGACCGATACCTGAGACCGCTCGACCATGCTGGCGCGGCGCTCAATGTTATATCAAAGCCTAAAGAATTTCATTGCATATTGAAGTTCTTACATTCAAGGAGGTTTTTATTTTTAATTACCTTAATACAAAGTTTTTTAATTACCTATATATAATATATTTATATATATAAAATAAAAGAAGGTACTAGTTCTCTTCATTATAATGAATTTAAATATATAAGTATACAAATTAAACGAAAATTACCTTTGCTCACGTTTTTAAAATAGAAAAATATTTAATTCTCAAATAGTTTTATAATGAGTTTTCACCCTAATACACTAATTTATTTTATTATATTATTCATTTGTTTAGTCAATACGAAACTTTCAATTGCTTTTGTGATTATTTAATTTGACCAATTATACAAAAAATAATTAACATTTGTTGTTATTTCGCTAATCATTAGTAAATACTTATATGATTTCAAATATCGCTTTTATATTTGTTATAAAATATAAGATCACGGAGAGATTTACTTACCTAGAAAGAGGCATCCCATGGGAAAGAATATGTAGAGAAGAGGCTTGGAAGAACAGGGAGAGGTGGAGAGGCTTAGTTACTTCCTAGACCCACAGCTGGTCGAACAGGAAAGGATATGTATGTATGTATTTGTTATAAATTTTATTATTTTCTGAGTTCATTTTTCTGATTTCATTATGAATAAAATGAGATTCAGTAGTTATTTCTTGATTCAAGCGTTTCCCATTTGCATTAGAAATGCCATCTCTATTAATATACATTGGCGCAGCATGGCCATAGCAACTATTAAAGCAAACCACTCGATTAATTTATCAATACATACAAACTATTAGCGAATTTTACGTAAGAATTTTTTTTTTAGTTGTTTGGCTGTATGTTTGGTTGTATATCGTGCATTTTTGTAATTATATTTATGGATGGATAAGATGAAGAATGGGTTTGCCTTAAAATAAGATTGAAAAGAGTTCAAGAATCCAGAAAGGTTGAGAACCGCTGCTTAAATGGTAAAGAAATGGAGAAGAAAATTTTGAAACAGGAAACATCTTTTGAAATAAAAGTCAAAATACAACCATAGTGTAGATTGATTGCTATCATTTTAGCTCACGTCGTTTCTCCTATACTATTCCATTTCTATGTAAATGAATGCCTTCAAGTCATTTCTTTCTTTGACTGATCAGACTTCACTGATAAGAAGAATAGTGACAGGAAATCAAGGAAACAAGAGTTGGAATAGCAGGTGATGAAGATTGTAGAAAAATAAAAAAATAAAGATTATTTTTATTTAACATCAATATATTTTGTGTTTAGATTCAAATCCAGCTATAGAGGTAATGACATGCCAATAGATTGCAATTCATGAGTTGAAGATTGCGGAAAAAAATACACAAATACATGATGAAAATAGGAGTAGCATCATCTTACTCCCAGACAAAGTCAAACACCATTTCGATATCAAGGCATTACTAGCAAAGAGACTGAAATAAAACTTTAACGATTTCCTAAACAAAATCAGTTGAATTCTATTGTTTGTAATTTCATTGTATTCACTTCTTTCTTACTATGCTACTGAGGGGAGGAGGCCATAATATGTCGTCGTTTCTCGCTTCGCTTCTTCCATTCATAATCACATTGAGATTCTCTGAAACACAAAACTTTATTTTGTTACAAAGCTTTAATAAATTTTCTATTTTGTTTTTTTGTTTTGCAAAATTCTTAATCTACTCATTCCATGAGCGGATGAAAAAAGTCTGAAATTGCAAATATTATAATTTTCTATTTTTTGCGATGAATGTAAAATAGTTATAACACAGACTAGTAACTGGAATATAACACGCATCTACTTTTATTCTTTGTAAGAACAACCTTCAAATTTAAACCTAACAGAGCAGGAGATATTTGCTTGTGGGAAAGAGAGAACACGATTTGTCTATTCTGAAAGCACGTCTTCGTCTGGTGAAGTTATTCCTGGAGTGACTGCATTGTTTTATTAAATTCCATGAATATTACATTAAGGAGAAATGCACTTATCTGAGTAAAAATCTCTTAGAAGTGACTGAATCTATTATCAACAGAGGAATTTGAATCAGAGGAAGTCGAACTGAAGGTCAGTTGATGAAACCTTTCATCGGATAATCAAAGACCTGGAAGGCATTTCTTTTATCAATAGCCCCAAGAGTGATTGGCAAAATACAAAACACTTACTTTCTTGACAGTTGATGACAGTTTCATAAACAATTAAGAGAAACCATTAAGTTTCATCAAATTTGTTTTAAATAAAAATTAAATTTAATTAAATAAAAAGTTTTGTTTAAAGCAAATAATAAATAATTAAATAAATAAATAATTTAAAGTTATTTAAGTTATGTATGAGGATTTCGAAGAAATAATTTTCAGTTTCTTTATAATTTTTTTTTTTTTTTTAAACTTTTTAAAGAATGGAGTTAAAAAGAATTATAATTTGACAACTATTTTTCGTACCGAGAGATCATCACAACCGTCTCTCTGCTGATGATCCTGAATTAACTCAGAAGTCTCTTAAATTTCCTTTGGTAACTTCATAATCTTTTTTTTTAAATATTCCTATTTTATTTTTTTATTAAACTTGTTGCCGAAAACAACCATTTCTTAGAAGCCTGCTCTTCAAATGACTACGTAAAGTTATCTGTTTCCAAGAGTATTCAAAGTGGAAAGAAAAATAAAACCAAAGCAAAGCTAACTTTCTTTTCAATGTAATCTCGTGGGAGTTATTTCTGTTTCGGTTAAAAAGTTCTTTGCAAGTTTCCTTCATTTACAGGAAATGAAACATTCAAATTAAGGATCTTCTTTGAACAGAGAACGTTCTAGTAACTTGATACAGAAAAAGTTTTCAAATCGTTGTCATCAAATATGAAATAAGATATTAATTTTTAAACATTGTTTTTAACACACATTCCTTCTTAGGAGTGAAATCGGGCGTAGCTTCTGTAGATTATAATGTCTACAGTCATTACAGAAAAGAAATTCACACAATATATCTTTCTTTGTCTGGCATTTGAAACTAATAGTTTTATATTAATTTTTATTTAAGAGAGTTTTAAAGACTCAAGGATGGGTCCATTTTCCCTAACAAACCTGATATTAAAAATGTGGTTCTTCAGTAACGGCTTTTGTCATTTTAAGAGATTCCATAAAATGCAGCAAGACAATTTACATAAATTCTACTAATTCAGAAATAAAAAAATATTAGTGATTTCGTCTAAAAATGTTAAAAATGGTATAATATTATCTAAAAAAAAATTGATTTTAAAATATGTTATACTATTATGTAATTTTATACATTTTAATAAAACTTTTGAATTTAATGAGAACTTTAAATGGATCACAGAAATTGAGATTAAATACCAAATCTACATGAGCAGAGCTGTAATACGATACCTGGTGGCGAAAGATAAAAAAAAGGCTCATCTGTTGATTGCAGACACGAAGTCCATTGCTATGCTTCGCGGGAGGTTTCATATTTCGTTGTTTCTTGTGCATTTAATATTTTTGTTTTCGAAATAATCTATTAATTTCTGGTCGTTCAGAAACTATTTCCGAAAGAAAATTCAACAGTGTTCAAAGTTTTAGCATCACGTGATTGAAGTTTACAATTGCTTCAGGGACGCAGATTAAAAGTACTTATTTCTATATATTTACTAGAATGATGAAAGAGATTCATATTCAAATTCATTTTTTCCTCTTTAATGTTTCCAGGTTTATCTTCACTTCAAGCGATTTCCATTCTTATTTTATATTCACTTCGTAACGTGAACAAACACAAAAATGTAACATTTTTGAGCTTCGTAGTCCGCTGGTAAAATCTGTATTTCAGGGAGAAACAATTTAAACGTTGGGTTTTTTTAGTCGAGCCAGAATTCTTTATTATTTACACTAGCCGGGTACCGTCGCTTCGCTCCGGAACTCTTGCATGTACAGCATTCAAAAAACAAACTTTATTTATTTAATAAATTAATGTTGAGATCATCGGAGAATATACGACTTCCCAGCCCGTTGTGGCTTCTCCGGATAACTCAGATGTATTGCGGGTTGGCGCTACACAACGAAAATTTAAAGCGAAAAATCTCATTTTTGCGTGTATCTTGCAAACGTAGAAACGTTTGTGAATGACTGATATATCGTTAGATAGAAATTTCAAATACCAAGATTTTCTTAATGTAATGTTCTCTTTCAACTTCATACTTTTCGTTTAAATTGAGAAAAAGTCAAAAGTTCATCCTTTAAAAGGCGAAATCTTGGAAACCAAAAACTTTTTTCGAACGATTTTTGTAGCATTTTGTTTGTCTTAAAAAGATCTACATTTACAGTTTATCCATTTGCAATCTATCTCTTATAGTTTGGTCACAAAATTGGGAAAACTGAAAGTCTTATGACAGAATGACAGACAGAATAACGTTTTTATAATAAGGTAGGTTGCCCAAATAAGGCCCGGTTTCAAATAAGGCCCATCCTTCGTTTTATTAATAGAACGTTGACAATTTACCAAGATTAGTTATGTTTCAGACAGGTCCTGGCTTCTAGCGGCTACACCAAAAATTGGGTCCGTTGAAGTGGATAATTTCACCATGTTTGTTTCAGTTGAACAGTAAAAGTCGCCCGAAGCTTTTATCGTTACTATTTCAACTTAATTTGATAAATCGTCTGCATTTTTTGCCAACTTAATATACTTAAACATGTTTTATGTCATTTTAAAGTGTGTAATGAGTAGAATAAGATAATGTATTTGATATTTTCCAGTTGACGTGCATTTAAATACTTTTTAGTAAAACAACGCATGAAAGCGTAGGTTAACAGGGGGGCTCCAAATAAGGCCCTCCATTCTATAACAAAGTAATTATATATATGAGAAAAAATATAACAAAAATCATCAAAGCTAGTTTTAAATTCACAATTTTATAAATTAATTATTAATCAATTATTAATTTGTAGCTTAATATTTAGTCAGAACTAAATGTTGTAAATTGGCTGTTTACACTGCCAAGCTCTTGTCCCTATGGGCGAGTTTGCCTGTGATTAGTAGTGGGCCTTATTTGGAACAGGGGCTCCTAATAAGGCCCTTCAGTTATATTTTCAAAACTGTGTTTTGAAAGAATTTCAAATGCCACTAATTCTAAATTCACTTTTTCATAACCGCACACCTTAAACTACAAGTTTTCAAGACAGTTTTCAGAATTTTCACTCTTGCAATAGAAATGTAAAAAATCTTTAAACCTTATTTGGGCAACCTACCTTATATTGAATATAATTCTTACATTTAGCTATTTATTTTTGTAATATTTAAATATTACAATTCTAAAACTTCAAATATTATGTGAACCTTGAATCTTATAATTGAAAAGCTAAAACGAAAAAATAAAGTAATCTAACTTTTCCATGTAACTTACGATGGTTCGCAGGTTGTTAAAAATCACTTGGTATTAAATCAGGAAAAAAAAATAAAAATAAAAGCTGATCTTATTACAACCCTACTAAAGCATTGGGGATCAACGATTCCTTTCATCTCGCTTGGTCTCTTTTCCTTCCGACTTATGGTCACGTGTTTCTTAAGCCCCGCGAACACCATGCAATTTTTCAGCAACTCAGTCGTCCGATTTTGACGTCACGAGCAGTTTTGAGCCCGTTTATTGATTATATCAGCTCGTGACGTCAAAATCGGACGACTAAGTTGCTGAAAAATTGCATGGTGTTCGCGGGGCTTTAGTTTCATTGCTTGATGTGGATGTCAATGAGTGTATTTTGTTTTAAGCTACTTTTGGACCTTACGTGAAATGACAAAATGGTCTACAAATAAAGTCTAATCAGATTACGACCAGAAGACTTAGAAATGAAAGTTAATGTAATTAATGTTTGAATTTTCGTGTTCACAAGGTTCTAAAAAGAGAAATCAAGAGACTGAAGCGGATACGGCGTTTCAAATGTTAAGTCTTTTTTTTAAAAAGAAAAAGGTAGAAGAAAAAGAAGAATTATTATTAATAAAATAAAATTGATTGGAAGCGATATTCGTTTCATATTTTAAATAAAATGAATTCAAAATATTACATGATGTTCGGATATCTTCTAATAATTTTCTACATCATGTTTATAAAACCAAGAAATTTCGTAATGAAATTGCTAGAAGATTCGATAACCTCAGATGATAAAGTAATATATTTATTCAATTTATTATTTTCTTTGTTAAATCAATTTATTTATTAACATTATTTATTAACAGTACAAATATATTTTAGTGCACGATACAGTACATTTCTATAAAAGTACATAATAAATGAATTTTCATTTGAAGAAATAGTCTACGTATTGTGCATTATTATTAAACTATCTTATAAAGCAATTATAATAAATTGAAAATGATTGGAATTCATAATAAAAAGAATACCATTTTCTTTTATTTCTCTGCAGAATACTACACTTTCTAACTTGTTGTCAGATAAAATAAACTAGACAGTCTCCTTCAAGACACCCTGTACAGCTGCTGTAGGTTCTGTTCATTTCAATATTAAATGAAATAGAAGTGACTCGATTTGGTCGAAGACTCTTTGAAGACTTTTGTCAGGAGGTTGAAGGTCTTGGAAGAGACGCTGTCTTGTGGCTCGTGAATGTATTTCTTCACGAAAACGTGATTTCAATTGAGAGCAAAGTTCAACAGAGGAAGTTCGAAGCCATGAACGCAATCATTTATTCAGCGACAAAAGAAAAACTGGTTTATTCAGTGTTATCAATTAAACTAAATGGTAACTAAATCTTAATTATTACTTCTCATTAAAATAAAAAGGAACCATTTTATTTGTAATTCTTTAACTCGTTTTGAAAATCAGTAAACGATAAGAAATGAAACAAAAATACTTATATTAATCTTATTCTAGAACTTAGTCAAATTCATTTTATTCATCTTTTAAAAGGATTTCGACATTATTTCTTTATCTAAAAAATCAAATTTAATGAATGAGAACAAAAATTAAAATGTATTCATTATGAAATATTGAATCAAAGTAAATCACCCCAAGTAAAGACAAAAACATATTTGACATGTAACAAATAGAAAGCTTTAGAAGATTGAGAATCGACCCAAAAGAGAGATATTTAAGATAGTCTCGGATTCACTTTCTGATTTGGTTTTCAGCATTAGTGGCGCCCTCTATTGATCAAGAAACGAATCATAATACAAGTAATAATAGGTAATTACAAGTAATACAAAACTTTTCGGTTTGCTTGTTTTTTAATAATAATAACAATAAAAAAATAAATGTACAAACTAAATTAGAAAAACATTTTAATTGACTTATGATGAATATAAGATTGCAGTACTAGTGGATGCAGAAGAGTACCGGTATGTCTATCCAAGAGTTCACTAATTATTATTTAAGAATAACTTCTGAAACTTCAATAGAACATTTCAGGTGAAATGAGTGGATAATTAAACAATGGCTGAAAGGATTACCCTCACAATTTAAAAAACTTTTAAATATTCGTATCATTCTCTGACTGAAGTTTTAAGAGCTAAGACGGCTTCAAATGAATATGACAACAATATTGAAACCATTCTTTCAAAAACAAAATTACTTTAGACAAACAAATGCATTTGGGGTCCTACAAAAAGCAGCTGTTAACAAAATAGAAAAATTAAATTAAAATTACCAAAATGTAACTCTTGAAATTCTGTTACATTTCACAGAAGATGACGTCTTCTATTATAAAATGAATTATTTCACAGTTTGTGAAAAATGAAAAAACATCAAAATCTTAAAGGAAAATATCTTAAGAATCTATTCTTAGAGACAGAATCAAAATAGTTCTTCCCTTCTCATCGTCATTTTTTTGTTTTTGTAAGAGTAGCAAGGAACTAAGTATTTATTATTCGGGATAAATGTTGCTTTTAAAATAGTATTGAAACATTTTAATGTATAAAATATCTAGGCAATTGGATTTCTCTTATTCCATTGCGTGAAAACTTCTTCGGAAACTGATCCACTATTATTCGTACTATCAGTCACCAGCAGCGAAGAGATGATCCGCAGAGACGATTGTCATTTTCTCTAACATTTGTCGTCAGAATGAAAATTAACGATGCCTGGCTCTGGAACATTCTGTGGGAAGAGTAAGCTCGTGTTTAATTCGATGAGATTATCAATACGGAAAACTTCTTCATTACCGCATAATGGCTTCAGAAACACTTCATGTTATTCAACAAATCGGATTGCACTTGCTGAAATTCACCATCTAGTGTGATATTAATTTCATCCGAGGGCCATTCTTTTCCGTGAAATTGCACCTATCAGGAGCTATTCGGTTACACCACAAAGATATCATATTCTGCGCAATTCATTATTTCTCAACTAAAGCAAAGAGGATGCGTATTAAGCAAGATGGCTCCTCGTCATATTTCGCGACCTTCACTTTCCGTTGCATGGACGCGCTCGCCTGACCTTACACCGTGTGAATTTTGGCAGTAGGGTTATTTCAAGGCTAATAGTTATCACCGATGGCTAGCAAACTTAAGTTCTCTATACCACTTTAACTTTCCAATTTTCTTCTTGCCATGTCTATTACTTAGTTGTAGATCTAAGGTTCATTGTACACTTAAAACATTCTCCTTGAACAAAAACTTTTCTAGAACACAAATCAGTTACCTATATCCATATATAACCCTCAGACGTCACTTCTTGACGTTTCAGATTTAGTCCAGTTATGTTAATTCATGATATTAAGAGGTTAATTCTCTTCTTTTTGGCTGCTCATAAACCTTATCCTATTTTGTAAGACATTCTTCGAATAGGATTTTAACTTTTTATCTCCTGCCGAATGTATTTTACACATAAATCAGAGTCGTTCTACAGACACACATTTTCCATGTCTGTCCTCATCTGTAACTTCCAAAACTATCTTTCAATTGTTCGAAATTCTCACGTTTCATCATAAACCTCTTTATCTCTCCTTTTCATCGCTTTGCGTAGTCATAAGAACTTTTAATTCATCGTATTTTACCAAATTGAAAAAACTTAAAAGTCAAAAATAAAAATTACACAATATGAAAAATAATATTTTTTCTTATATTCAAAATAAATAAAAATATGAACAAAAATATTTTACAACAAAATACTAAATGTCAGATTTTAATATTACTGACTATTTTTGTAAAAATCACTTTAACAAACATTATAATAAATAATTTATTTTTCTTTTACATATTTTTGAATTAAACAATAGTTAATGAAAAACCCCAGAAAAAGAAGACCAACAACAATAACAAAACCTAAACAAGAATGAAACATTCTGATTAGTTAGCAAACACGAGATGTAAGTTACAAAATGTTTCAAAGCGTGGCTGTTTAAAGGACAGCCTGTGAGGAGCATTACTCCATAAGTGTTTCAATCTGTAGTCGAAACACTATCAATACAATTTATGGTCCTTAACAATGGAAAGCCAAATCTTATTCTTATGGCATTCCGCTTATTAGTGAGATAAAAAAAATCCATATATAAGTCTGGTTTTTCAACAACAAGTTTAACGTGCGAAAATAATAATGACAATATAAAAAAACGCAAACTTGCACATGAATAAAGGAATCACTGATCTGTTTTTTGGAATGTCTGCCCTTTTTTATTCTTAATTTATTAATTGTTATTTTTTAATATGAAGGGCCTTTTTCTTGTTCACTTTTATTTTCTTTATATGTTTCTAGGAATAACTGACTGTTAAGACACTGGGCGAGTCCAGCTGACGAAGGGTAGGAACCCAGAAACAGCTGTTCTGGATTCCCGGTGTCGAAAAATCCAAAAACAGATCAGTGATTCCTTTATTCATGTGCGAGTTTGTTTTTTATTGTAAAGTCTGGTTTTTTTACCTTTTTAAATTGCATTATAACAGAAAAAAATTGTTAAAATAAGATTTTTTGTAGCCTTTTTAACATTTTTTGAATCGAAGAATTTAAGAGAAAACAATTAATTACAAAGATAATAATAAGTTTCGAAAAAAATAAAAAATGAAATAAAAATATTCTAACATTTCACTCAAAGATTGTGGCCATTTGTTGTAGCGCAATAAGATATTGGTGGAGGGAAGTTTCACTTTCGCTTTTGTTTGACGGCAAATATATATTACGCCATTTGCTGTTAAAAAATAAATAGAGTAACTGGTTGCTAAAGACGTGAAGAAATAAGTTTCAGCCAACACACAAGTAAAGTTACAAAATATAACATATTATAATTAAAAAATTACAACCATAAACACATGCTCTGGAGCTTTCGACGGAGCTCATTTCAACAAATATGAACTAAGACGTATTAAAGAGTAAAACAAAAGTAACATGGTTAAAATATGATTACCACTTACTCAGACATTCGTAATTTAAAATTTATTAAGAGAATTAGATTTTCAAGGTGAACTTTCAACCTTTTTTTTATTTTTTTTAAAAATTATGTAAGAATAAATCAAACAATTTCGATTTATATTTATATTGATAATTCTATTAGTCAAAAATTTCATCTAAAATATTTTGTCAAAATTCAATGATTTTTTTTTATGCTGGAAATTCTACTGTATAAGTTTTTTAAAAATAAAAATAGTCACATTTACAAATCGGATTAAACCAATTGATTTACACAATCGCTGTGACTTTTAAATTTAAAAAAGACTTTATTTAGTCTAATTATTATTCTGACAACTTTTTAATAACCTTTTCCAATTTTTTTAAAGCTAATCCCTGATTTTAAAATTATTATTTTTTATTTATTTCAAATCACAAGTCTGTATACCTTAAATGTTTGCATATTAAAATATACAGTGCGGCCCAAAACAAACGACAATGAACAATTTCACCACATGAAAGGTGGCACTGCGGGATTAACACGTAGGGGGTTGTTGTATTCGGAACAGGAATGATTGTGGATGTGAGATTAATCAGTGCTGCTGTGAAAATGGTATTACCTATCGAAGAGAATGTGTTTATTGTGGAGCACTATTTTCTATCATACGGAACAGGCCGTGGCCTGCTACAAGTTGCTACGGAATTTCGGGATCGTTTAATCCATCCAGACGAATAAGGTTATGCTATCTGTCGTCGATACATTCCGTCGAACCGGAAGTGTACTCACACAACGGAAAGGATGCACCGGCCGTCCCGTAACAGTAACAACAAATGAAAATCACGGCCGACTTTTTGAGCAAGTATTGCAACGAAGTCTCCGATGAACGCCAATTAAACTGGACATGGGTCGAACATCAGTTCGATGTATGTTTAAAACCATTGGAGGGTTCCCTTACAAGTTACAGACTGGAGAACCATTGAAACCTGTCGATAAAGAAGCAAGAGCCGTATGCTGTGCTTCCATGTTAGTAATGGTGTATGACGATCCCGGATTTTTGGCTAAAAGTTTGTCTTTTCGGACGATTGTTATATTCATCTGAATGGTTATATCAATAAACAAACATCCCCCCGAAGAAATCCTAACCAAAAATAAACAAAAATACAATTTGTATTTGTTTATTTTTGGTGAGGATTTCTTCGGGGGAGGTCCCGCACTCTGCAGCGAGATCCGGAATCCGTAACCTCTCGCACCTTCTGAGTCTGTCATCGGTGGAGTTTGACTGTCCGTCCCAGTCTCTTCCCGGTGACTGAATTCTTTCTCTTAGCGTTGTGCCTTCGTTTGTTACCTTTTTTACACTTATAATAATTTTCCGTTTTCATAAGCGCATTAGAATTTTAAGGAGCTGCTTGTTTCAATTTTAAGCCTTCGAAGTGGAAAGTTCTTACAATTAAAGTAAAAAAAAAATGCTCCCACTTTTACAAAATATTTATTTATATTTTAGTTATTTATCAGCAAAACAAAATAGTTTTAATCTAGTTTTGAGTGTTTACATTTAAGAATAAAAACAACAATATATTTTCATCTTCTTAAGCGTAGCTATATTTAGCAGATTAAAATACTTGACCTGCTTCTTCAGGCTTATCGATACATAGAATGTTCTTCGTAAAACACAAAAAACAAAGTTTTAACAATATCGAGTCTTAACAATATTGAGTTATACATGGTAATATTAATTAGAATACACAATATTGAATCATTTATGGTAATTACCATTTACTTAGTTGAAATCGTAAGCATCATTTGTTATAGCTATGCTTAAGAAGATGAAAGATGTTGTTTTTATTCTTAATAATAACTGTCACATTTGTGTTATGTATTGATACGTCTAGTGTTTACATTTATTATTTTAATACTTTCTTCAAATTTGAAAACCTACAAAAAACAAATGATAATTGACGATACATTTCCTAAATTCGAAAAACTCAACTGAAGATCATAAATGATAACTTGAATAAACGTGAATGTTGTCATCTGTTGATTGATCATTTGATTTCTTCACACGACTAGTTAAAAAGAAAAATAAAGATTAATAGAATGAACAAAAAAAGTTGAAATTATGTGATTAGTTGCATTAATAAAAAACAAGAAAAACTCTTAATTTCTTATATAAACCAATATAACATCTGCCATAAAGGATTCTACCTTATAGTGTTCCCGTACCCCTTAATTGGTAGTAATATTTTAAGAAAATATTTGCACATTAAGTGTCCAATGTGGCTGTGTCTTCGCCATCATGCTGTACACACAAGTTCATACGCCGATACATTCTACTTGACATTTTTTGGAGCCTGTCCGGTGTGATGATTCGAAATGCATCCTTAATCGCATTGCGCAGTTTTTCATTTGTAGAATAACGATGTTCAGGCACGTAAGCCTTGATGATTCCCCACAGTCAGTTGTCAGGCGTCGTGAGGTCAGGACTTAATGGTGGCCATTTCAATGGAACTGGTGATGCTGGAGTACCGCCACCAATCCAGTGCCTTGGAAAATGTTCATGAAGAAACTCGCGCACAGTAAGAGCGAAGTCAGCAGGTACCCCGTCAAGCCGTAGCCTTACGCGTTCCATGATACCCGCTTCTTCAAGCTGTGGGATTGAACATGTGTAAATAAGTTTCGCCATTTACATGACCATTAGAAAAATATGGTCCAAACCAATGACGTCTACATTTATTACTACATAATAGAAGGTATGGGAACTTCCCAGCCACACTATATAAATTCTGTAGTGCCACTCTTAAAATCTACCCCCAACTCAGATAGATTAAATGTACTAATTTTACTAAATTCGAAATTTAATTTGTTCTATTTTTAGCCTAATTTCCTAGGAAAAAGAGGCTTATTAGTTTACTTCTCTCCCTCCCCCCAATAACTTTTAACTGCTGAATGAATCTTCTTGAAATTTAAATACATATTTAAGGATTAGAGAATATCTTGGCACAAGAACTCACAATTGTTTAGTACAATTTGTTTCAATAGTGTTTCCATTTGGATCCACAAAGAGAAAACAGCGCGAGAGGAGACAAAAATACTCATAGAAAATACACATTTTTTAAATAATTATTTAAAAAAAAAAAGAGTTCCTATTTATATTATGTAAAATACAGAAAAATCACTATTTATATGTTGAATAATCGTCATTCTTAACTCCTGATTAAAGTTATAGAGGAAAGAGTAAGAATTGATGAGAAACAAATGAGACGTTTCGTGAGAAATATCCTATCGTGAGAAATTTTCTATTGTAAATCACTTTCTTTTAAAAAAACAAAAATGCTCCTTATAATCACAATCTACAGACATAAATGTGATTTGTTTTTGTAACATCTACAATAATTTCAGTTTTCAGAAAAGTAATCTTATACTATAAAAAAATACTATTTTTTAAAAAAAAAATTTTAATGATCATTAAACCAAGAAAAGTAAACCTAAAATTATTTTCTAAATATTCAAAATCGATATTTGTAACCTAGAAAATTACATTGTATAAAATCATTTCTTCTAAAAAATACTTTAATATAAAATTTACTTGCGATTAACGAAAGTTACGAAACGTACTAATTTTAAAAGAAAACAATCTATTTTGAACTACGCCTCTATTTTTTAAACATGAAACATTGAGAATACAATTTAAAAGTGTTCATCTAGAATAATATTTTGAGTTTGAAATAGTATGTCCTACTCTTTTTTAGTTTACTTGGAATCTACAATTTAGTGATTTTAGCCTTTCTTATTCACTAGTTCACATAATTATAATAGAATGTCCTATACATTAATACTTCTATGAACTAGTGAGTGAGAAACTGTCAAATCACTAAATTGCAAATTCGAAGTAAAAAAAAAATATAACTCAAAAAAGTAATCGAGATGAACTGGTGTTACTAATTCACATGGTGTTACTGTCAAGGATTTATCATTTGTGATATACTGCTATCACACAATTGGAATAATATTTGGATGGATACAACAACCAACCTTGCATTATTTACAGTTTAAAAAAATATATATAAACACATTAAAAACTAATCATAGTTTCAAGTCCTCATGCTTTTAGGACCTTTTGTCAAGTGGAGGATGAATCCGATGGAAATCTTTTATCATTCGGCAAGTGGAGGATGAATCCTATGAAAATCTTTTACCACTTGACAAGTGGAGAATGAATCCGATGGAAATCTTTTATCATTCGGCAAGTGGAGGATGAATCCGATGAAATCTTTTACCACTTGACAAGTGGAGGATGAATCCGTTGGAAATCTTTTATCACTTGACAAGTGGAGGATGAATCCGTTGGAAATCTTTTATCATTCGGCAAGTGGAGGATGAATCC
>JAFIDM010002131.1:3782454-3831492 GCA_023159025.1 Thereuonema tuberculata
GAATCCGTTGGAAATCTTTTATCATTCGGCAAGTGGAGGATGAATCCTATGAAAATCTTTTACCACTTGACAAGTGGAGGATGAATCCGATGGTAATCTTTTACCACTTGACAAGTGGAGGATGTATCCGATGGAAATCTTCTATCACTTGACAAGTTGAGGATGAATCCGATGGAAATTTTTCACCACTTGACAAGTTGAGGATGAATCCGATGGAAATCTTTTACCACTTGACAAGTGGAGGACGAATCCGATGGAAATCTTCTATCACTTGACAAGTGGAGGATGAATCCAATGGAAATCTTTTACCACTTGACAAGTGGAGGAGGAATCCGATGGAAATCTTTTACTACTTGATAAGTTGAGGATGAATCCGATGGAAATCTTATCACTTGACAAGTGGAGGATGAATCCGATGGAAATCTTTTATCACTTGACAAGTGGAGGATGAATCCGATGGAAATCTTTCATCACTTGACAAGTGGAGGATGTATCCGATGGAAATCTTTTATCACTTGACATGTGGAGGATGAATCCGATGGAAATCTTTTATCACTTGACAAGTGGAGGTTGTATCCGATGGAAATCTTTTATCCCTTGACAAGTGGAGGTTGTATCCGATGGAAATCTTTTATCACTTGACATGTGGAGGATGAATCCGATGGAAATCTTTAGCACTTGACAAGAGGTCCTAAAAGCATGACAACTTGAAACTGTTTTGAGTTTAAATGTATTTTTATATATTTTTTTAAGTTTTTATATATTTTTTAAACTGGAAATAGTGCAAGCATCCATCTGAACTGCATGTAAAAACTTTTTAATTATGGAATAATATTTATTTTTTTGAATTTATAGAAGTTTTAATTTTTCTAACAAAGTTGAAAGAAACTTTGAAAAAAATTAATTTCAAGCCTTTTTGACAAGTTGAAAATTTGAAAGGCGGTTGAGCTTTCAGTCAGTTTCAAAAAAAAAATCCAACCTACAAATAAGTTGGCAGTCATTTTGATGTTATTTAATATAGCTGAGTATTCACCACTTCGCACATAGATAGCTATATTAAATGAATGTTGTTTCTTTTAGTAACTTATTCGAGTACTTACATATAAAATATGAGTTACAGAATCTTTCTCTCTGGTAAGAAGTTGTAAATACAGAAATAATTTTGCAGTGATCAGTCTAATGGAAAGGAAGAGGAAAGGCCTCGATCGCGCACATCGCTATTTCATACATATTTGGAAGGTACATAGAACCTGACCTGCCACTGCACAATAGGCCGGTCACAGGACTAATCACTGGTCAAGCGTGACAGTTAACCAAAGGTTTGAAATTAAACATAAATACAAAACATGAACTACAATAAATATAAGAATCTCAGTGGCCCAGGGTCTTAGGCGTGCCGACGTACACTGTTGGCTCCGGTTCGATTTGCAGGCAAAGATTGCATTTTTTTTTTCTATATTTCATTAATTGTTGCTTGATTAGTTTTGATCTTACTGAATTTTGTATTACCTCGAGAGTATTTTTTGATAAAAATGCACGAACAATATTCGATAACTCCATGATAACAAAAGAAATGACACTGTTTACGGACTATTACATTTTAAAAATTTTATTGCATTTCTAAAAGTAGAATACTGCAGCTAGCATGCTCAAAATGAATAGTTAAATGTTTTATAAATATGTACGTAAAGCTTAGGCTTACTATAGCACCAAAATAAATTAAAAACACACTATAAGTTATTAACAACACTTTAAATATTTAAAAATGATTACAAACAATAAAACTGCAAGTTTAAATATTTGCAACCTGTGACAATCTAAAAGAAAGATAATTTGGTAAAAAAAAAATCCGTGGAATAAATATATAGAGAAGATCAGACCCTCACTCAATCAATTAATAAAATAATTTTTTTTAAGGCATACAATATTTTCATACCTATGTTTTCAGGGAAAATCTGATTTCTAACCCAGCAAAAGTTTATGACAAGACTTATAGAATGTATAGAAATGTAACTACCCATAAGGGTCTCTACTTTCGTATCTTTTCTAAGGCTGCATTTAATAGAAGACACTGAAATGTTAGAAGATTCACAAATAATTAACTTGCTAAGTTTCTCAAATATTTTTCATCAAAAAAGATCAGTAACAATCTTTTAAGAAAGCTTTTCAAATCTTTAGAAATAAATTATAAAATATTTACCAAACGCTGAAAATGCATCTAAGATGCAGGACAATGGAATTAAGCTTAGGATAGAAAGAACATGCAATAGCACAACCAAATTTTTGGAAATCTGGTCTTGCAACCTGTTTCAGAAAATATATAAATATTTATATATATTTATTGTAATTATCTAAAGTAGTTGTGTTGATTTATGTGTCTATGAATATTTTAGAAATGATTTAAAATTAAAATTCTAAGCTTATCATAAGTTTTAATTATATATACGAGTTTAAATACACTTTTCTCTTGACCGTAGGTTTAGGATTTTAGGAATTCCATCTGCATTTTAATGAAAGGCCCTTTTTCTCAAATCCATTTTCACATTCTATATTGAGCTATTGAGCTATATTGAGCTATTATCCTTCATTTTGACATTAAGTTTTAGTTTTCAAGAAGTGTTAATCTCAAATTGTTACACTTATTTCAACTACTAGTAACGTCTTTGAATAACCAGCAAATATAATGTTTTCTAACAAGTCTAATGTAAAGGTGCTGCTTAAGATGCTTTTATAAGATTGTCCGACAACTATAGGATCCAGATTTCGGAGCCGTTATAAGGCTTTGAAATAAAGCTTTATGGTGTTGAACTATTGGTTTCGGTTCCTGTTTCAATTAGTTATTGCGATGATCCTGGGAGAGGCAGACAAAAATCCAGGATCTACTCCAGTAAGGTTTCCTCACAGCCCATGTGGATTAAATGAATATTTCGCGGACCTCGTCATTTATATTAATTAGTAACATTTACTTCCAATAATATAAAGTACATTATCAATTGGTTGTCTAATGTCAGCTTGAAACTTTTATCGAATAAGTTACGATTGATTACAATCTTCCAAAGTTTTTCCAAAATAAATTGTATTTTTGAATCTTTTAATGTATTAATTTAAAGAAATTCATATTTATTGGACGTTGTAATAACTTAGTTAAATTTAACGCAATTCATTTAATTGGAGTGTTCTTATTGCGAAGTCTTTGAAAGTTTAATTTTGTTGCAAGTGGAAAAAGCCCTCGATTCAAAGATACAACTAGTTTATCAATTTATAAACAACGAAGAACGAGACATCAAATAAATTTACAGTATGAAGAACAGAACTATAATGAAACAAGATTTAATTGTTCTTGCTAAATGGAAAAGAAAATAGATTACAGAAACTATATAAAACAACTTACAGAATAACAAATATAAAAAAGTAATCAAATAAATAAAATAAAATCACTTTTATTTATTATTGCATTTTATTTATTTAAAATAAAAATTATTTCATTGACTAGATTATAAGTGCTTTATTTTAAAATGTACTTTCTGTTGTTTATTCGATTTCACTTTTTTTTTTTTTATTGTATTTTCTTTTACTTATTTTATTTGATTTTAGTTCTCAAGTCAATGTCGACAAGGATTTTTCTTGTATTTTAATCATTTTAATTATCAATATCAAATTGTGAACATTGGTGGCAAGCAATGCCACTGATGCTTGCTTTTTCTGTCTCGTATTAGGTTGCTGCTGCCTAACAGTGATGAAAGTGGGCGTTGTTATGTAGCTGAAAACATGGATTAATGTCATTGTCAGCAACATAAATCGGAGACTGGCTAATTATAATTTAAAGTAATGGAATTAAACTTTTTCTGCATTTTGGAATATAACTGTTGGGACTAATTGTGGAAAGCATGTACTTGAAGTCCACAGTGTCCTAGAATAATAGCAATTTTATTTCATTTATATTTATATTTTATCAATTGCATTGATTTAAATTTTATTTTATTTTTATCTACAATTTTATTATAATCATTAAACTTGAATTAAAAAATAATTCTGAAACTGGTTTAATCTCTGAATTCTTTAAATTTAAAATCTTTAAATGAACTTCTTACAAAAGAGAAATGATTTTACCTTTTGAAATTTTAATAAGCCAATGGATGGATATTGATTGTATTTATTGGAAATTTCGAGTTCCGCCATTTTCAAAGAGATATCCAATGTTTTATTGATATCTTCTAGTGCTAATTTACAGTTTTCTCGAAGATTACCCTCGGGATATTGAATAACTTTCTTGAATCCAACATTGGCCGAACAATCATTGTAATAATCGGGATCAAATATTTCTTGTGCAATCATATGATCTAAAACATAAAACATCAAAACAGTTGGTGTTTAACTTTCAAGGATCTTTATTTCCATAATCCAAATTTAATAACCAATTATAATTAGTAAAATTCCCAATATCTAGTTTTGAAAAGATTAAAGACAAGCACCGCATAAAAATTTTGAAACTTAATAAAAAAAGAAAGTTTAAAATATTCATAAGGTGCTTATACTTAATCCTTCCAAAAACATTTTTTTTTGTAAATTCTGGTGTGGAAATTAATGAAATACTTGAATAAAATCAAATTGTTAATACATGTAAGAAAATGACATCACAAATGTAAGAAAGGTTACTTAATTAATTTCGATAATATTACAGCTGTAGCATCGTTAAGACCCGATAAAAATCATGGAAATTATCGTAACTTCTTTAACCTGCTTCTGACTTTAAATATAACTATTTTTACAACAATGATGTATTTCACAATGATGTATTTCTAAAATTTTATATTTACACCACACGAAAATCTCAACAAATAACGATAGTTTTTGTTTTGTTTGGATTTCTGATTTAAGGTCTCTAAATCCTAAACAAAAATTTTCTGATTATGTCACAATGACGATAATTTGATTTATCTTTATCTTTTTCACATCTTTTCCATTTTTTCATTAAATATAGATCGTAGTTTTGCTATATTCAATAGATTTCCTCTTTTCTTTACTACTTCACTATAATTTCAATGAAAACAAGTAGGAATTAATTCAAAATTATCAATTTTGGTATTTTCTGAATTTAAATGTTACTTACGAAAGGTACTGAGTAGTGGACATTTTCCAGCACCTGCAGCAAGATCTGCCATATTATTATCATAATCCTAAATTCAAGAAAAAAATTACAAAAAACTGGACAAGTAATTTTTTTTGTTTGCTTTTCTTATTGGAAATGAAATATTATAAAAGAAAAGCGATCATTCAGAATGTTCTAGTAATTCTAAAAGACGAAAAACGATGGAAATATACAATCGTGTTCTTTCACATCCTGAGCCATCATCATCGACGAGAATCTGGGACAGCTGTTTTGTCCTTATTAGGACTCATCAGTCAGATTAGCGGGCTAAGGTCATTTACCAATCCAGCGCTTGGCGAGGTAAGGTCATTTGGCTGCACAGCCTTTTTTCTATTGCTTGCTTTGCGGGGTCCTATTTCCGAGAGCGGGAGAAAGATCCATAGGCTTTCACGCGTTCTGAGCTCGATCATTGAAGGTAAATCTTGCTGATGAGTCCTACTAAGGACGAAACAGCTGTCCCAGATTCCCGTCGATGATGGCTCAAGGCGTGAAATCACACTATTGTGCATTTCCATCGCTTCCGTTTTTCATATTTCATTTAATGCACGTTAAACCATCTGATATAATTCTAAAAACCAAGAAACCAAAAAACATATAGAACAAAATGCAAAGGAACAGAACTGATGAAGATAATTGAAATCCATTACACAATCATGAAAAGTAAAAATAATAAAAGTGGCTGAAAGTGATCAGATATTTAACATCATTTCAAAAATGTTGGTCTTTGCATCAGAAATAAGGAACAACGATTGAAGCTCTTTGACAAACTGTTCAATCTCTAAATTTTCTAATAAAATTATAATGTAAAAGGATATTGCACGTTTTATTAACATTTAAATTATAAGGAGCCTTCAACTCAAATTGGAAATGAATTTGATAGCTTTGAAGGAATTTAGAACAAATTAAGGATACTGAAAAAATATAAGAAATGCTTCATTAAGTATCATCTTAAAAACACTAGAAATAGAAGATTGTATTTAGGTCACTGTGAAAAGTCAGAATAGAGGAATCGTCAAATTCAAGGGAGAGAGAGAAATAGAGATGAATAGACAGAAAGAAGATTTAGGGAAATAGAATGTGAGAAAAACGACAACTAGACAGAACTTTCTAGCAAAGAATGATTAGTATCAACAGCTATTTCCATAATTCAAAAGACAACTTCAAGGGTGAGCGGGGAAGGGAAGGTTAATATTAGTTTGTTTGTAGAATCAAATTTGCAGTTCTGGTATAGTCGAAAGGTCAAGGACCTGGGTTCGAATCTCGGCGTGGGCTTGGAAGTTTCTTTCTTTCTTTTGTGTATGTTACTTTCAGTTTCATACTTTTTTCCTTGGCGCAGTTTAGTCTCTGTCGCAACATTAAAAGAGACTAACTGAAATTTGTGTCCGATCAAAGAAACAAACAGAAACAAATTTAGAAATGATTAGACTGAAATCAGTATTTAACTGTTTGCTGTAAAACATTGTAAAGAGTTTCCATTCAAACGGGAATTAAAAATCAACTGAAACTTATTAAGAAATATTTTTAAAATAAAATTCAGAAAATGTAATCTAAAGAGAAATTCCATGCATTTTAGCATATTTTCAACTATCATTTTTTAACAGGAATTTCAATTAATAATTTTTTTATAATTTTTTTTTATTAGATTTATACTTTCTTGATAGATTAGCAACGGATAAGTGTAATCGTACAAGCGGAATGAATATAAACAAATATTTTTAATGTTTAATAAAATTCTTCTGATATACTGAACATACTTGCTCTCTTTTATAAGTAAGCCGTAGTAAATTAATCATACTAAATATCCATGTCCGATTATCCTGAAATTCACGTTGTTTGACCCAATATGGTTGCTTGGTTGATCTGTTATTGAGAACTTTGAAAGCGAAAATTCGAAAAATATTTAATCGATGAACTTGAAACTTTCTATTTGATATTAATATCATTCCTACATCTGATTGGTCTTTGCAATACACCGGTCTATTCTAACCAAAACGCTGAAACATGAGAGAAGTGCAGCGATCAACATCAAAATTTATATTTATAAGTAATTTTATTGTCCAAATACTGAATCTATTTTGATAGTTTGTAAGAACTTTACAGTAGGGGACCAAAAACTGTGCCCTTACTGTAACTCAAAGCACTACATTTCATGAATTTTCGTATATTAAAAGTTTACAATTATTGTGTATAAATCTTATTAAATTTTTGCATGTGTAAGTAAATATTGTTTACATTCGATCCATTTTAAAGGTATTTTTAAGTAAGGGTTAAAATAAAATGCCATTTAAGTAATACCAAGAATAATCCATTGATTTCCATAAAGTTTCATATTTCGAAGCTTAATCCCACTGCTTAGATCTGGTTAGATTTTGATGTTTACTCACGAATATAAAGATACCAAAAGTCTTGTCTTTTCTATTGCACCTGACAACACGGTGATTAAATTAATTTCTCATATTACGACATGTATTCAGTTGATTGGTAAACTCACCTACATTAAATATTTCATTTATGTATTTCATTTATGGCCAAAACTTTCCATCTGAATTTTTCCATCCATTTTGTTTTCTGATTCTATTTACAGTTCCTAATGACAAATTCACTTCATTGTTTGAATCATTGACAAAAATCAAGCAAGTTCTAAAGCCTTTTGACTGATGAAAATGTTGAAGGAAGCAAACGTTTCAAGGATTGTATTAATGATCGTAGGATTTTAACGGTACTTGTATGAAGACAGTAATGCAATACTTTGCAGTAATACTATTACTATTTATTTTTGTTAGGGGTTCTTTTTACTTGCAAGGATAAGGCATGCTTTAAGTAGGATTACAGTGCTGTTTTTGTGCGTTGAAAGAAGACAAGAAATGGTTAAAAAAATAGACAACACTAGACCGATTCGGAATTTTGAATTAGTATTTTTGATGATTTACAACATTGATAATTATTTATTTTTTGAGAATAATAGATTGTGATGATTATATAAATAACGTTTTCATTTTCACTTATAAGTGTTAAAATACTTTTATTTATATAAATAACCCTTTAGTATTTTGATTGGTCTCTTGATCAGCATTTTTTTTACGACAGAATTTCTATTTAATAACAAATACAAGTAACAATCGAGTGCAATGACTTTTAAATGAAGGGAAGGGAGTACGATTCTGCTCCTGTAAGTTTTCCCTTCCATTGCATTTTTCTTGTCCTTTTGAAGTCAGTGTAGATTGTTTTGTTTCTTTTATATTATTAATATTAAAATTAGAAATGCAGAAATAATATTTCCTTTACTCATTTTCTTAAAATCAAAGTACTTTAGCTTTTTAAAAAAAATATAATATTCGTCACTAATTGAATTTCTTAATGAATTTTCTATTAACCAATTAGAAATGGGTACATTTATGTAAAGAAGGACCGGAATCAAATCCCAAACTCAGAAGATCAGTAAATGTTATCTCCAGCGAAAAATAAATGTAATAAATAAGGAAGGGAGAAGGGAATAAAAGAAACAAAGAAGAAATTAGAAAGAAGAAAAATAAAAGCACATAGCTTATGAGGAGAAAAGGAGTTCCGTTGTGCTCAGTTATTTCTAACTGCAGGATAATTTCAAAGAAAACAATAGCAAAAATCGCAATATCCAATTCAAAATGTCATTCTGCGAGTACATTTAATAACTTTTCAAAATGTGATACACAGATATATCATCTTCATTAGTGAATATTTAAGTATTTGTTAAAATTTTGTAATGGAGTTAATTATTAATGTTGTTAATTTAATTTATTTTTTTGAAAATAAGAGATTGTGATGATTATATAAATAACATTTTTATTTTTACCAGAATTTTCATTGGTTTCCTGAGATCAGCAATTTTTTTACGATAAGAATTAAACTTTTCAAGAATAAGTAAACTCTCTTCAAAGTCGATTTTTGCTGTTTTCAGATTTCCGCATTCCTAAAGATTGAAACAATTACGTTTTAAAAATTATTCAAGACCGCAAGCTAACTTGAAAAAGATCCATTGACTGGATTGATGCCGGTTCTATTCTGGGTTTTTAAATATAAATATTTTCAATTTAGTCCTGTGTGTTGGCTTAAGTTATTTCTAAGAACACTATAAATATTTGCGTTAGTAAATAGTAACAACTCAAACAACTGATCGCTGAACAAAAATGAGGAATTGTTACAAAGAAAAATATTTTTAAAATTTTACCTTATCTAAATATTAAGATTATTTAAATATTTATTTTGGCAAAGTTAAAGCTGTTGGGAAAGTTATAAAAGTCTGTAACAAAAATTGTAAAAGTAAAAAAAACTATTTGAAGTTTATTTTTAATTAGCACTGATAAAATCAAGTTCATTTATTACTTCCATTAAAGGTTTTTAAGCTTTCTTTGAATGTTGGAATTTCCTTGATTTTTCATATGATCCTAAAAACAAAGGATCCTTCTTCTATTAGAAGATGATCTGTTCTTATAGTAGATCTCGAATGTTTTAGAAAAAAGCTGTAACTTAGTAAAACTTTCACAATTTCAATTTTATATTAAGGAGAACATCTTTTTAACTTATCTTTCCTTACAAAGAACAATGTGTTTCAATAAAACTCACGATGTCATCTGGATAACAGATCCAGATCTGGAGAAACTGATCTATTTGAATTTTGGCAATTTCACAAATGCACTGTAAACAAATTAGTTTGATTTTTTATAAATTTGTTTTAATGAAATTATTCTTTAAAATCCTAAGTGCAGCTTCTAATTGGAATATAGAAATCATTCCAATAATTCATGATCTATATAGAACTTGATCTTTTATAAATCTTTTATCGTCTTCGAGTCCATCGTTTGATTAATAATTTCATTCAAATTATAATTACTGTACCTATATTAATTTAAGTTAAATAAATTAATTATAATTAACTAGAAAGACATTCATGAATTGACTCTTGCAATAAAATTAAAAACGAGCAGGATGTTAAGCACTTTTTCTTTTATAGTGTTTTGATTATTATTTTCCTATAACCAAAAAACTTATTTGAAAGTTAGTGCTAATTAAAAAATAGGTAAACCAGGGTTCAGTTACTTATTACTTGAAATGAGACTTAAAAAAGCTTTAATGGAATGTTGGAATTTTCTTTATTTTCATGAGATCTTAAAAAAAATTTCCACCTATTACTATTATCCGAAAAAAAATATTACTAGTTTACGAAAAGATACTTATTTAATACAAAAAAATCCTTTATGTGCTTTTATTGCAGATGAAAGCAAATGTGTATAAAAGGAAGACAATGTTTTTTTATGATTGTCAGGAGATTAGAATTTGATTGTGGATATGAAATGAGAAACAACAGTCCATCGATGTCGTTATTTAACAAATTCTTTCAAAAAGCACAGAACATGTACGACCACTGGATGCCTACTTAGACAAGAATTTTGTAAATTACTTAAGTGTTACGATCATCTGTCTTCATGGTTACGAAAAGATCTAATATTGAGACATGTTTAAAAGTCAGATCTTGTAAACAGTTCTAGATCTAGTCAAAATGCATCAATTTATTTCTTAAAATCAGGAAATGTGTCAGAAGCATCAGCATTTCTTTATAATTCTTTTACATTACTATCCAGCAACTTACAAATGTTTATATTCACCTGTATAATTAAATAAAAATAATTTACTTTTTTTCGATAGAAATATCAAATATTTGTACTTAATGAAGTATTTAAAATCAAAGTATCGTCATGAAAGTACAAGCCTATTAGGTTTCATTGAGAAACTCGAGTCATGATGCCCTTCAAGGATTTATCCACCAGAATCTCTGGACTTTTCCCTAAAGATCTGATTTCAGGCTTAAATAATGCTTCCAAAATGTGTCTCTTTCACCGTCCTTATGTATAGTGCAATCAAAATTCTATTTTCCTAACGTTGACTTCTTCGGTAGTTATTAATTGTCATTGGTGAATTAAGCTTATAAAGGTCTAAGTATAAAATTCACAAATAAATAATATTTACAATTGAGTGACATCTTGCTGGATCATTTATACTTCGTTGATCAGCTATACATGAGTATTCGAACTTGGCAATTTCATTTCGTGTAGAAACTTTTACTATAAGAATTACAGCAAAATATTTATAAAGAAGCATTCTATTAAAAGAAAAAAATACAAAGATATAATTAATAATGGACATCAAATATTTATCTTAATGAAAACATTTCATAGTTATAGCCTGTTGATAGTTACGACAAGTGCGAAAGTTAAAATAAAAACCAGATATAGAATAAATTTCTAGTTTAATTACTTTAATATAACTACTATTCATTATTTATTTTTTAATAAAGTTTCAAACAACTAAAATTTTAAATTTTTTTTTGATGCTCATAAAAACAGCAAAGAAACTATTGCAAGGCTTTATTCATACAAGGAATAGCTTCAGAAAGTAAATTATTTATTAATTATTGAAAGTAATTATTATTAATAAGTCAATTTGGCTCTAAAAGAAAAAACTCTTAACAATAATTAGGCGAAATTTAATCACCTGTCCTCTTACTGTAAACATACTCTGAAATCAAAAATAAATTCCCATCACGATTTTACTAGTCGAGCATATTTTGAGGATTGTATATAGGCAATGAAAACCTAATGCTATAAAAGTAGTATTAAAATTATAAAAATAAATTTGATATAGATCAATGAATAAATACACTGAATTACTTATGAAGCATAAATTATGGGCAATCACAGTTATTGTGAAGTAGGAGGGTGGGCTGAAAAGTTTCCGACATCAATATGAAGATGGCAGCACTCGTCAATAAAAGTTGGGAAATGTGTTTGCGCATGCCTTGAAAGATACTCACCGAAATCGCAGCCATTTTGGATGCGAAGTTGTTGTTTGAGAATCGTTTGAGTGAGTTAATGTGAGTGTTTTTGTGAAAATGGAAAAACTGGAGTATGGAGCTGTTATTAAGTATTTATTTTTGAACGATAATACCCCTACGCAAATCAAAGACGAGTTAGACACTGTGTACGGGAACTCTGCACCATCATTTACCACCGTAAAATGTTGGGCAGCTGATTGTAAACGTGGCCATACCAGTTTGGTGACGATGAACGTTCGGGACGTCCAAAACCTGCAACCACTGACGATAACATCGCTCAAGTTCACCAAATGCTGCTGGAAAATCATGGAATTAAGGTTAGAAAAATAGGAGAGTCTATGAATATCTCCAAAGAACGTGTTTGGCACATATTGCATCAAGATTTAGGCATGCGAAAGCTGTCCGCACATTGGGTGCCGCATTTGCTCACTTTGGACCAGAAACGTATTCGCATGAACATTTCCAACGCTCTGATGGCGCAATTAGGCGCAATAAATCATAGTTTTGGCGCCGGATAATTACTGTAGATGAAACTTGGATACACCATTACACTCCAGAATCAAAAATACAGTGAACTACCAAGAGGGAATCGGCTCCAAAAAAACGCAAAGGCTGTTCTTTCGCTGGGAAAGTGATAGGACAGTCATGGAGTTGACTTAATCAATTATCTTCAAAAAGGGACAACCATTATAGGAACATACTATGCATCCTTACTTGACAAGGTGAAGGCAGAAAGTTTGGAAAAACGGCCACATTTGCAGAAAAAAACTTTTGTTCCACCAAAACTATGCGCCGTCTCACACCTTAGCGTTTGCCATGGCAAAAATCCACAAATTACGGTTTGAACTGCTTGACCGCCCTCCTTACTCACCAGATCTAGCCCCAAGAGAAATTTTTTTGTTCCCTAAGCTAAAAATTACATTTGGAGGACAGAGATTTTCGTCGAATGTGGAGGCCATCACCTTCCTAAACAACTATTTTGCAGAGATAAACGCCGAGTACTATTTGGACGGTTCTCTTCAATGGAAGCATCGCTGGGAGAAGTGTGTAGACTTACAAGGACACTATGTTGAGAAATAAAACTAAATTTGTAGAAAAATTTCTAGTAGTTTTGTTAGATCGGAAACTTTTTCAGCCCACCCTCGTACCTACAAACAGGAACGACAAACACCAAAATTTAATCAGGGCTGAATAACAATATCTAAATCTCAAATTAAAGTTTGATGTGGATCAGTGCATTTTTTTAATGTTATGTTTCAGTGTTTTAGCCTTTAAAAGGAGCCTATACGTTCCAAAAGCTAATCTAATCTAAATAATAATAGTAAAGTAATAATAGTAACCGATGACACCAAACTTCATGTTTAATTATTTTTTGAGTTAACTCTCCCACAAGTTTCTCAACAGACATACACACACACACACACACACACACACACACACACACACACACACAGATACCACTCAGAAATAGTGTCTAAATTTGTCCCTGTAGCAAATATTGTGAATTATATATCTCTTCAAATTAGGATGTACAAGTTTAGTACGTCCAATCTTTATGTAGGTTTTAAAATATTAAAATTATCATATTAAAAGAAAAGTCTATTTGCATGCGGCTTGCATGAATTCTATGTTCTAAATTTGATAAGCAGTAATGTAAATTATATTTTTAA
Organism: Thereuonema tuberculata; assembly: GCA_023159025.1. Taxonomy (NCBI): domain Eukaryota; kingdom Metazoa; phylum Arthropoda; class Chilopoda; order Scutigeromorpha; family Scutigeridae; genus Thereuonema; species Thereuonema tuberculata. The sequence goes on from JAFIDM010002131.1 coordinate 3,796,139, forward strand.
TTTATGTAGTACATAATAGTGCTATACTTTCGGTATAATAGTGCTGTAGGATGTAAATTATTTTAGCACTATTAGTTCAGAAAGGTGATACAAAAGGAAAAATAGCCTTAAGAAAAGTGGAACTTTAAATATCACATTATCACCAAAACAATAAAACTAGGCAGTAAAGTTAAACTTCATCGGAAATTTGATCGTAATTGATCACTAAATTACTTTGATTTTGACTTAGTGGGTCGCAAATCTTATGCCAAATTTCTATAAAGGCCTTTAAAGTGAGATCTATAAACATCAAAATCTGATGAAAAGTAGTCTTACTGTAAAATGTTTTATGTAAATTATCAGTATATTATTCATTTACTTACAAGCACAGCATTTGCCCTTTTTGTTATATCCCATGGACGGGGCTCAACCTCAAAACAGGACTGGAGAAGAACATTTAACTCGCAATTTTAAAGTTTGATGTTGATCAATGACTTTTTTTCTTGAATTTATTTATGTTTGTGTTTCATCCATAGAGTAAACCAGCGGTATTTAAACTATATTCCCCATAACCCCAAGGTAAGAATCATGCAAGATTCCGTGGGATTATAGCCAATTCACAAATATAAATAAATCCTTTTTGTTATGCCAAATAATTTAAAGTGTGTCATATTTAAATTGAGGTTTGAGGCGTCTGCGGCCTTTTCCTTTAATACCTGTTTTCTTGGGCTGTTAGATGGCTATCATTCCCTGGCCACTTCTTAATGAATTTCTTAACTGTAGGAAGTAACTAAGATTTTTTTTAGGGGGGGGGGTTGAGGTACGTGAACTTGTTTTAATGCACTGAAGTGGGAGAATGCCATTTTTGTGGACATCGTATTTTATTTGTATTTGTTCTATTTGTTCAGTGCATGAAGAGCATTTATTAATGAGTTCAGCTCTGATTTTCACTCTGAAAAGGATTCCTTTGGTGTCTCATGTTTGAAGACCACTGGAATAGACCAATTCATTTCAAAATCTACTCAAATACAGTTAATACTAAATATTTAAATATGAAGTTTGGTGCAGCTTTTTTAAATTATTTTTCGAGTTATGCGTCCATAAAATTTTCAATAATTCTTACAGACACCAACACACATCTAAATTTGATCTAGGAAGCAAATAATGTAAATTCATTTTAAAGTTGGAACCTTTTTGACTAATATCCTTTTTTTTAGTTGCCTAAAATGATTACATATATATAAGGAAAAATACATTTTATTTCCATTTCGCTCACAGGCTGACTATACTTTCCCATTACTATCGTATGAAGTAAAAATAAGTGTAATGTAATTGAAACTTGAAATATCACATATTTAGTCAGATAACTATTTGCATAGTTATCCAATTTTCAATAAATGTAAACTTTCTTAAGTAGTTTACAATAAATTTATTTGCTTTACTTCGAAACAGAAATTAAAAAAACAAAAACAAAAACAAATGTAAGACAACGCTAACTTCAAAAGATTGTCACTAATTATACTCTAATCAGATTCTAATTTTCTTTAGATAATTGTTTTTCCCTCTTAAATAAAATAAAATTAGATTTCTGAAATTAAAGCAAATATCTTCGTTCGGTAAATAGTATCATTAAATGAGCTACTGTTGAGGATATTATTTCATCGATTTATAAAATAATAAAACAGACTCCCTTTAAGACACAACTCTGTAGAAAACCTTATTATTACATTCAACTCCTGTGGGATTCGAGATAGTAATCATTTTCCTGAGTTAATTTGAAACAAATGAAAGAAACTTGACAACTAATATCTCTTCATAATGAAATAAGTTTTGAAACACTGTGATTGATATTCATGTAATTTTCGAAGTCCAATTTCCTTTGAATTATGGATATCGTAGTATCATTAAGACCATCAAGAAAGCTCTAAAGAAGAAGTAATAATTTAATAATCAACAGCTGATGTTTGTTTAATAGCTTTTCATCTATTTTATAGTTTTGTGGATGTCTAACTTTTACCCTAAATAGGAAAAGTTACAAACATTAGAATGAACAGTTATTGTAATTTCACCTTAAACAGTCCTACAGTGATTTATCTCATGAAAATGATTGTCACATTACACTTACGACCATACAAAGAGTGTATTCACTTCCTTTGCGAGATCTAACCAACCATTGGAATGTGGAATGGATTTAGTTTTCTTTAGGAATTCGTTGTTAACTTCCCTGCATTCAATCAATGTTCATTCCAGTGATATCTAATCTAATATAATTAAGGATTTTTTTTTTATTACGTGAAAATATTTTTATTCGTGAAAACTTATTCTTTTCAAACTAATATTATTCAGCCGTAAGCTTAATTTAGGATCCGATAACCTGAGTTTTTGTTTTTTATTATTACTTCATATCTTACGTTTCCTTTTTTCTAATTTACTATCTTCCAGTGAAGTTAAAATGAAAGTTTACTAACGTCCAGGAAAGAAATAAGAAATTTCTTCCATTCACGTCATTAGCATTTATATTTAAGTTAATCAGGAAGTTTTAAAAAAGTTTTTAAAAAAACTCATTCTAAATATTATACGTATTAATTTTACAAACTTTTATTAGGATTAATTTGAAAAGTTAATATATAAATTCGAATAGTTTAATTTTTTCGATTCGAGCTGAATTAATTTATTGGTGAATTCTTCAGTCGTTTCATGAATTTCAAAAATCATTCAAAAATGGAAACTTATTAATCTTTGATTTTCAAAGATATCCTAAAATGTATAAATGAAAGTAATCCTGTTTTTACTTGCCTTGGAAATAGAATTATATATTTAATAGTTCATTGAATGTTCAATGTTTATTATTAGTTTTATTGACAGCATTCCACTGCTATTCGAGATTAATGTTTTCTAATTCTGAACTTTGAAAAGATAATTTTTACTTCGGTTTAGTTCCACAAAATGTTCAGAAGTTGTAAATACAATTAAAAAAAAAATAAAGACAAAAATTTTTTTTTTTTTTTTTAGGAAATTAACGGAAGAAGCACGAACGGTCTATTTGATTAAGAAGAATTTCTTGATTTCCATTCTTATATAATTTTTTTTTTGAACATTTTATTTTATTTTATTTTTGAGAAGAAATAGTGTAAACCCAATTCAGTTTCTTATTCGTTTTAAAATTCTCGTTTTTGAATGAAGAATAGATCAGTTTTAAATTCTTTTTCAAAGCAATTTGAAAGACAACTCTTCAATAAGTATTTATTCAGTGTTCCAAGTTACGAGAGATCTTGTTACATTGTTTAATCAATTGAACGTTGAACTGATTAAATTTCTAGCATTTACTATTATTTATTAAGTACATGGATTGCATTTAATACAATACTATTCACTACAACCAGTGGCGAATATAGAATATATTTTTTTTTTTTGGGGGGGGACCAAGATTAATGTAAAGTTAGGTTAAGTAATTTTAAGTAGACACCCCATGATACTTTATATTTGCTGCTCATATTCCGAGGCTAATTTGCGCTGAATGCTGAATTCATTTTTGCTTAAATGCAAGATTCATTAAAATAATTCAGATTATGGTACTTATTTTTTTTTTGATATTCATTATTTTGGGAGGGGCCCGGGTCCCCTTGACTACAACATAAATATCCAATTCATTATTGATTACTGCATAAAACATTTCCCAAATATCCTTATGTATTATTTCTCAAAGGTCTTTTTGTGTCGGTACGCCATAACTCCCTTCATCAAAATCAATGATTGAGACATAATTTTGAAGATTACGTTCCCCGCTAATGACGAAAAATAAACAAACTGTTTAAAATTAATGTTTTTTTTAAAAAAAACTTTACTTTAAAAACTTTAAACTTTAAATGGAGAAGGTGCCATCTATTGAAAATGTGTTTAACTAACATGCACTACAGCTGTTGGATTTGTTTATTGTTTCTCAAAGATGAATTTTTGTTGCGGATCCTCAGGAAATATGCAGGCTAAAATGGAAATCTGGACACATCTCCCCCAGGGAGGTTGCGTGGTTTCATTTTTATTGGGTGGTTATGAGAGGAGAATCTATTTTTAAAAATCAAAGTAAAAAAAAAAAAACAGGAAAAAAAATACAAAAAAAAAAATTTATTGACGCTACGCAGATTTGAACCGGTAACCACACATCTACTTGAAAATTATATAAAAAAATAAAGAGGGGGGAGGGGGCGGTGTGTCCAGGCTTCTAGCCTATTATTTCTGCAAGATCCAAAGGAGTAATTTTGCAAAGTTTGGTCCTGATCGGTCAAAGGGCCTAGGAGTGTATACGGAGAAAACAAACAAACTAACAAACTAACAAAAGTCCTCCTTTATATCTACAGAGGATTCACTGTGAGCCCGAGGACCTACATGACCTGTGGTGGTACAGTTTAACTTTTAACACTATAAACATTGTATATGTTTTCAGATGATAGTATAGACAATTTATACCTTCCATTTATAGCTTTACACATGCTTGTCCTAATTATCAACACAAATCTAACAACCAGCCGCTATTTTACTTTGTTTCATACCCAAGATAATCAATGGTTTGACTAGTATTCTGTTTAAAATACCATTGCATGTTTTAAAATGACCAATCACCTTTCTCAGGTTCTTTTAGCTACATGAACACGACAAAACTAAAATGGCAGTAGAAGGAACAGCTAGTTTAAAAAACAGAAATTCTAATTTATGTTTTAATTTAATCTTAATTTTCTGTAATTTATAATTCGGGAAAGTTAAAAGTAAAGACATTCAATTGTTATTTTTATTTTTATCTCTATTACATGAACCAATAAAATATTATTGGAATTACATATTAATGTTAATTCAGAAATGATAATTTACGTTGTGATTCATCAGTACTGTTTAGTAAAGATGTCTAATATAAATTAAAAAACTAAATACAACAGCAAAGATCTTGCTTTCTTGAAGATTAATTAGAGTACAAATATTTAATGAACTAAAAGTATAGGGTGATCGTAATTAAACTTGGCTTATTCAGAGCATTCTGTAGCTGCTGGAACCAATAAGTGGATTTATGCCAAAATTTATATACAGACTATTCGAAGGATATTAAAAGGATTATGCACAAAAAAAAAGTTCAAAAAAGTTCCGGAATTTTTGCCGCTGCAATCAACGAAAATGCAACTTATTTGTATAAACATCTACATTGTAGCAGAGTCCTAGGTATAAAAATGATTATTACTAGTGATTATTACTGCTGTTCTTATCAGCTACGATGTCTATAACTTTATCAGAACTTGCTTTAATTGTGAAGTTATATTGTGAATCTATGATAATGCTGTGGCTGCTGTTCGTGAATTTTGCCATCGTAAGAACTTACGCCGCGGACCAATGCCTGCACAAGCTGTGAGGAACATGATACATCGATTTGAAAAAATTAGATCCTTAGGAGTTCAACCAGGCAGAGGCCGCAAGGATGTTTTCACGGCTGTTATTGATCAGTCAATGTCTAATGACTATCTGGCGCCAATAGTTGCACGTGCAGTGTCACGGCAATTATACGTGCGCGGAAAGTGCTGAAACAGATAGTGCATTTTTTCCATACAAGATCAGCCACATCCACTACCTGCTGGCTGCCGTAAAGGACTATCGAGTCACCTTTGCATTGACCGCTCTTGCCAGAATGGAAGTTAATGTGTCGTGGCCGTGCAACAGCGTGTGAAGCGATAGACACAATTTTAACTTCATAGAACAATTAACATCCAGAATTGTAGCATTTTTGGGAATACGGAAATCCACTTGTTTTCCAGGAACTTCAACTCTCGTAGAGTGACCTCTGGTGCGGATATATTTCCACATTTAATCAAGAAGTTGTTCATAACAGCCTGTGACATGTTCTGAGAAGGCCCTGAGATACTACGACAAGGTCTAGAATTTTGTCTGCCCCAAGTTCAGTAGCAATGCCTTGCGTTTATGCATGATGGTGCGCCCCCACATATTGGACTCACCGCACAGAATTGTTGGAGCCAACATTTCACAGATCGCCAAGCGATTAGTCAGTCATCTCCTAATACCTGACCATCACGTTCTCCTTATCTGAATCCATGTGATTTGTGAATATGGTTTATCATGGAAATGTTGCAAATTTGCCAGACTTAAAGGACAATATTATGCTAAATGTGCGAATCAACCCAGGGATCAGTTGTTTTATTTTTCGATGTTTTCTTCCTCCTTAGGTTTAGGAGGATACCTGGGGCCGTGGAGTGTATTTTTCCTTTGATTGTTTTTGTTTTATTTTATTTAGATCCTTTGGATATTGAAGTGTTTGAGTCATACGATGGCATGATTACTTGTTATTTGGATTGTACTGATGTTACTGTGTCTGATACAGCTGACGTTTGTAATGATTTTAATTGACTTGAGATGTTGTCTGACATTATGACTCTGGAGAGGATTAAGTGAATGTGGAAGTGAGGCATCTGTAGCAGGATTAAAGCAATAGAAATATTGTATGATATACAATAATAGTTTATGACTGAGCTGCTGTTTTTATTTCTAGCTTTTATATGGTTTTGATGCAGACTGTTTTATTCGTTTTTCCAATCCTTCTCATCCTCGTGGGGATTTGGAGGTTAGAGACACTATATAAATTTGTATGCACCATTTTTGGATGATATTTTGCTTTCTTTTAGACTAATGTGTTTTTATTTATTACAATGCAGTGACGTTGTTTTTGGAATTTTATTTTTTAAGTATGGTCCCTTGACTTTATTTTTCGATGGTTTTGGATGATGGTTATTATTTGGGTGGTTTCCGCTCCATTTTGTTATTGTGATGTTATATGTGATTTTACATTTTTTGTGTGTGTCTTTTTTTATGTGTTTAATCTGATTGCCTGCTTTGGGGCAGTCAGCTGTTTTGTGCCTGCTATTTGTTTATTGTGAATGTTTAGGAAGGTTTGTTTTGGTTATGGACTGTGGAAGTTTTATAGGGCTCTTGGGCATTTTATTTTCCTACTTAACCTATACCCATCATTTTGGCTAAAGGATCACTAATATGGGCCGAAGGGGATCAGTTGTGGTCTGCCGTTAAACACACTGTTCGTCGTTTCCATATTTCACAGCTTGGGAACACGCCAAGCAATATTCCAAACATCTGTGCAGCAGACAAGTCCCCTCAAGAATGCTTTTTGATTATGTTTTTTGTTGACTAGGCCTTGTATTTTAAATTTTCGTCAAATGCTTTAATTACTGCTTCTCGTCTTCAAACGAATTTTTTAATTGCTACTACTATTAATTACTTTAGTAAATCATTCTTAAATGAGTATGAATATCAAATTTCCACTTTACAATATTGAAAAAAAAATTCTTTTTTTCAATATTTTTAAATTTCTAAACTTTTACTCGTATTTCTTTTGATTATTAATTATCTAAAGAATATTTTATAACTTTAATCAAGCAAAAAAAAAAAAAAATACTTAGGAAAATTGATATTTTGATCAAATGACCATTGTTTAGAAATTCCAAACCGATTCCTTTAAAGAGAACTCGGCAACAGAGATCCCGTTATCATAAGATCCCAACCAACAAGTAAGAACTGTTCTCTCTCTGGATGCAAGTCTTTTAGTGAGATTATTAATTTTCAACTTTATTATTATTTTTTATATAAAATGAGAATAATGTATTATATTTTATGTTAAAGAACTCCATCTTCCAACATTTTAATTAATTCCCTATCAATATTCCTCATGGCTGTTATTGTTAAAATAGGTTGTTCGCAATGTTAATTAGAAAAAAAGAACATTTTAATTAAAAAGCTTAAAATTAAAAATAATTATTCTTTAGATTCTTATTCAATTTAATTTTAAAGAACTAGAATCAGTTATTTTGGTAATTTTCATTGAATGTTCCAGTTAGCTCTTTTTTTTTTCTTTTTTTTTTAATGAAAAGGTGTGGATTTTTTAATTAATTCAAACTTTAACTTTATTTCTAATCTTAAGCAAAATGATACAATCATTACAGTCAATTACATTTTCACATAAAATCATTCCGTAATAAAAAATATTAAAATAAAAGATTAAAACAAAGGACCAGATTTTAAAATAACTTCATTATATTAAATATATTTTCATTATTTTTATATAGCACTTATAAACACTACCGTTTTCTTATTTGTGGAATCGAAAAGTAATCCTTATTAACCCATTACAAATTAAAAAACATTAGCCTTTATTTTTCTCTAAATGATATTTGAGGGAAACTCAAACGATGACCAACTCACAGTGATTTCTCAAAGAAAAAAAATCCTTACGAAAATATTAACAAGCACTTATTTGAAAGGTTCTTTGTAGATAAGCTGCTCTAAAACTGAAATCGGCTCATTTGTTTTAGTTTTGGCAATTTAGGATGCAGATGTTTTAAATCGATAATTTGTTCTGCCCTAATAAGAGCTGCGAATGTTACACAATCTGGTTAAAATCTGTTACGATTCTTGCCTATTTATACCGTATATGCTCCAATAAACGCCGTGTCTCTTATTGTCGCCGGTCTCTAATAAGCGCCGGACTGCAGAGGGGACACTGCCAAATAATAGCCGGTCTCTAATAGTAGCCGGGTCTTTGATATTTGCCTATCGGTACTAGTGTAAGCATCCGTATCTTTATAGTCGTGCGTAATATCTTACGGTACATTGCCTTACAAAATGCGGCCGAAACGGTCATTTGACATTGCCTTTAAGATTCGCGCGGTGGAATACGTGAAAGAAACTTCCGGTGAGGCGGCCGTCCGTCATTGCGGATTCGGACGACGAATAGCAGAGAAAGGTACAGAAAGACATTGCTATTTATCTTTAACAGTTTTATGTAGCATGTGAAATTCAAATAAAAGTAGCTGTTTGTAATATTAGCCGGTATTTATGTTCTGAACGTTTTTGTTAATAATGGCCGGCCTCTTATAGCAGCCGGTCTCTATTAAGCGCCGGGAGCCGAGGCTAGTTTTGCAAATAAACGCCGGGGGCCTCTATTGGAGCATATACGGTATATATATGTATATGTATTATATATGTATTACACAGTATAACTCAAACCCGTGATCAATTCTTTAGGAAAAAAATCCCTAGCAATGGGAAAATAGAGATATTAAAATATCGGATAACATGTCTATCTAAATTAAGAGCGGAGATGAATACGCTTTTTAATAGACTGGGCCCACAGAGTTTTATCTTAAGCGTAGGTAAAGCTAATAATCAGGGAATAAACAATTATATTTAACTAATAAAACAAGCAACTAGAGAATGAAATTTCACAAGATTTATATAACTTCCTTAAAACTTAAGAATAACATCCCGTGGGATAGTAAAATAGACCTCCGGTCGCAGTGCTTTGCTTCTCTGCCACCCACATTCACTACATAACATAAGAATAACATACATACATACATACATACATACATACATACATATATATGATCACTGGAGATATGGAAACGGAGTTCTGAACAAATCGTATTATCTACGAAATTTCAATTGTCACTTCACTCAGATGACTGCAGTAGAAAGCTTTGGTTTTCCCGCGTTATAGTCAATATAGAAGAAAACGTACTTACAGTTTTACTGATGAATCTTTTTGATTCCTGTGTTCTGTAAATAACGATGAAGTGGTTGTTCAAGGTTCATATTATTGGGAGATAATAATTGAAATATGCACCATCTCTCAACAAATCTGAGCCGTTCACTTAGAATCGAGTGAAGTTCGAGGTTCAGAGTGTAAGATTGTCTCCCATACTTTCGAAGGACTGACTTTGTCCTATCGTTCTGCTCTCCATTATCCCGAAGGACCAACTGTCTGCCGTGTCCCGAAGGACCGACTATTTTCTCGGAAAGATGTCAGCTTATATATATATATCTCCACGTCACAAATAAACTGTTACAAATTAATAAAAACGGAAACAAAGTACCGTGGGAACAGGCAACATTAAGTACAGTAACACTGGCGACAAAGTTTCTGATATGTAAAACAATATAAAGTGATTGATTTGTGCCTGAGAACTTCACTAAAATGAAATCTCATGTGAACTTAAAAATCAAAAAGAGCATAAATATAAGAAAAGTAATGAATTGCAAAGGAAATAAACATGATTAACATCTTTTTACAGATATTAACTAAAATTTACAGAATAAAACAAGGAAATGAACAAATAAACAAGAAAACAATTTTATCCTTTGTTTTCTTGTTTATTTGTTCATTTCCTTGTTTTAATTTCCTTGATAAAAATGTCACGGGAAAATCATACAAACAATCAAAATAATCCGTGACAAATTTTATCAATGTTTTCTTGTTTTAAGTTCGAAGTTAAATCATTAATTTAAAAATGCAGATATCTCTTAAGAGGCAAACTTCACTCAAAGCTCCATTTTCGCTCCATGATTTCATAATTATTTAATTTAGAGGAAAAATAGGATCGAAATTAATCTCTGAGATTCATAAATTTGATGTGATTTTTTTCTTTTTTACTTCAGTAAAATTTGTTGAACCTAATTTCTCTTTTCATGAAAATATTGTCATTAAAAACAGTTTATTATGTAACATGAAATAAATAATATATGAATAAATAATAAAATCTCACTTTTAATTTTAATTGTCATTTAGATTCAATTTTAAAAATTGACTTTATGATCCATCATTCTTAATTTAAGGTACTTAAACTTTATTTCTAGGAATTGCATAACTCTCTGAAATGTTTTGTCATAATCAAAGTAAGCATCTACTTATTTTTTTTTTATTAAATTTAAAAATGCTGCAGAAATTAGTTATTAACCTTTTAAATTTCAGCTACTGTAAAAAATTCTTAATATTTTACTTCTGTCATGAAATGATTAAAATTATGTTTTAAGTGAGATATAGAAGGTGAAATATGTTAACTATATTTTTGATATAGATCAGATTGAAAAACTTCTTCAGAGAATTGCTACCTTGTATTTACTGATAAATGTTTCGTTATCAACGAAACTCGTACGCTTTCAATACGATTGTAAATCTGATGAAGAAACTATTAAGACTTCCGAAGAATGTACGATGATTGTAAGTAATTATTACTTTCCATGTTATTCCATAAATTTATTTTTAAATTCTTCTTTTCATATAGTTTTAATTCTCAAAGACGGTGTTGCAATAAATTTTTTCAAAAAAAAAATTTTTTAAATTCTATTAATGTAAAATATCTATTAATGTACAAAATTCATTGATAAAAATATATTTTAGATGTATGTAACGTTGATGGAAAAAGTTAGCCAGCTACTCTAAATATTTCATTTTTTTTTAATCATTGCATTAATAAACATATTTCCTTTATAACATCAAATAATAGTACTTTCTAAGTATCCTTACAAGTAATATACTAATAATAAGGATTATTATGACTTTACTGCTATATTTCATTCATCCATAGAGAGAAAGAAAGTACTTCTCTCTTACCTTCTTAGGAAACTGTTGACAAGTTTCAAACTAATAATGAGAGATATTAACAGCATCTAATAAATTACTAGTAATATTACACATGACTTCATTATTACTTTACAAAGCTAGTTGTACTTTACGATAACAATAAAACCCCAGATCTTCATTAATAAACAAGTTAGAAAAAGTTAAAGTGTATAATAATTCATAAATCAGTATCTAAACAAATCTGTCATCTTTAGTCAAAGCTCTTTGAAAGCAATAAATAATCACTTAACGAAACACAGATAAGTAAAAAAAAACCCAACAGAAAATTATAATTAAAAATCGAGATACTGTCGTTTAATGAAACAGTCTCTAAAGTCAACTAATGGCTCACAAGAAAGCACCTCTGAAGGTCATCAGATGCCGGGATAAATAAGATTATATTCTTCGAAAAATGTAATCAATCCATTGTAGATGACCACAGCATATCTCATGGAGGGTGAAGTTAAAAAGAGAGAAAGTCCCCAATGGAAATCAATGGAGAAGCACTATAGCAATGGAGTTGAACTATAAATAAGAGACGAGAAAAAAAGAAAAAGAAAAGAAAAAAATTAAAAGCACATATTTTCTTTGTAATTCTTCAAATTTAGTGTTGTTCTTAACGAGATCATGTAACGGATTTGTCTGATCAGAAAAATAGCTCGTTATAATCCACACTAGAGTTTAAGATGTGCAAAGTCTCTTTGCATCTTCTAGCGAATGATCACATCGCATCGTCCAAAATAATCTGGTTTGATATGATGTGAATTTCCTGTCTTTATAGCGTGCAATGCAGTTATTGTCACCCTCTTTGAAAGCAATTTAGAACATAATCATTAATTTTTAAGCTTCTATCTTTATTTATGGATGGAAATGTTTTAATAATTATGTGATTCTATAAGGAATCTTCTTCTTTCATCTTTTATGCAAAACAAAATATTGACTAGTGGATCAGTATGACTAAGAATTAAAGTAAAATCATAAAATTACCTGTTAGTATACAAATTAGTAACCAGATCAAAGAGCTATGCAAACAGAATGATTCAGCTATAGTGATTCGAAGCATAAGTTTATTTTCTGATTTACCAAAATATAAGCAGAAGAATACTTTAGATATAAAACAGATGAGACATAAAAATTAAAATATAGAGATTGCGGAAAAATGTACTTCGGTAGTACTGTTAAGAAAAGATTGCATGAACATATTAAAGCTTTTAGAAGTCACAAAAACATTTCTGATTGGGCAGATCACTATCTTGTATAGTCATAATCCTGATCCGCTAGTCAACATTTTGTTTTATATAAAAGATAGAAGAACAAGGTTTCTTATCGAATCATATATTATTAATACATTTCCATGGATAAATGACGATAGAAGCTTAAAAGTTAATGATTATGTTCTAAATTGCTTTCAAAGAACTTTGACTAAAATAAGAAAGATTTATTTAGATATTCATTTATGAATTCTTGTACATTGTGACGTCTTTGTAACTTGTTTTGGAAAGTAATAATGGAGTTTTGTAGTTTTAATTGTTATCGTAAAATAGCCACTAGCTTTGTATAGTTATAATGAAGTTATATAGTTTATTGTATGTCACTAGTAATTTGTTAGAAAATATTATCATCTTTCATTACTATTTTGAAAATTGTTTTACGGTTTCTTGTAAGGTAGGAGAAAAGTATTTTCTTTCTCCTATAGATGTTTGAAGAATTTTGGCAATCAGCCGAATGAAATATCGCAGTAAAGGTTTTATATTGTTATATTTGAGAAGTCATAATTATCCTTTAAATTAAAAGCATAAAATTAGTTTTTCTCATGTTAAAGCTAAGCACTTTGTTAAGTAAAAATAATTTCTTAAGTTAATCGTATTGCAAACGCTATATTAACAGGATTACAGCCTTTTAAGGAATCTCACAAATTCTTTTGTTAGATTTGTTTTCTACTCGAGTGTTGCTTGTAGATGAGGCATATATTGCAACCTTTCAGTAATTTTACAGTATCTGATGAAGAATCATTACTATGTTAAATTCACTCTATTGGTTTTATTTCATTTGTTGAAATATTTTCTTCCTCTTAACTCGTCTTCCAATTAAAAGTAAAAATATCTGATCCAAGCATTCTGCTCACATTACTCTTGTAAAAAATATATATTCCTGAAATTTTCTGACATATTGAGGCTCTTTACAGGACTTAGATCGTAGTATATTTTTAAATTTAGAAAATTAGACTTATAAAAATATGTTTATAGCAACAATAAATCTTTTAAAATGTTTGCAATGTTTGTTCTGAAACAGGATAGTAATATTTTTTTTTTTTGGGGGGGGGGGAATTTAGGTAATCATTTCAATCATTAGGTAATCTAAAATATTGTAGTAGTTTTTACAAAAATTTAAATTCATCAACGTTATTTTTCATAAGAGCGCCTGGCAAATTAAAAGCACTCCAGTCAACGCGATAAGAGAATGATTGGAAATATATCTCTATGAGCGCAATGCCCAAGATGATTTCATACACTAAAAATAAAGATTAACATAATATATTTCTTCAAATAATTAACTCCAAGTTTACAAGAGATAGATGTACTATTTAGAAAAGAATTTATCACTAAAACTCAAAAATTACAATCAAATGGAATTTTATTTACATTATATTTTATTCTAGGTATTAGAACACCCTAGAATGTACCATATATGACACATTTATCAACCAAATTACCTTTTTCTTTCCGAATATACACTTTTTAAAAAAAACCAACTAATTATAAAACAAGTCCAGTAATGTTTAAATACTGAGCTTTAGGCTAAACATAATATTACTATTAGAACTGCTGAATCAGTCCGATAACGCTTCAGAAATTAATGACCTAACAAACAATCTACAAATAAAGCATTACAACTTCTTTTAAATAACTGCGCATACATATGCCTTATTTTTTATTTATTTGTAATAGAGCCATGGATGATACCGCAGTCTTAGGCCTATTGTTCTCTCACAAATCTCACAAAAATAACCGAAATGTAATAAATATATTTTGCATTAAGCCATCATTTCGTGAGGATTGATATTTGATGATTATTACATTCACATAATTTTAATAAAGAAAGTGAATATCTTAATGATTCTGTTATAACGTTGCTTGAAGATACAATAATTATTGATTTCTTTTTTTTTTTTTTTAATTTTTAGGAATGTGGCAATCTTCTAACAAGAATACTTGATTTGAATGAGAGTGCTGTTGCTATAGAGAAATTCAATACTTTTCGGAAAGAAAATAAGAACAACAGGAAGCCATATGTAATACTGGTAAAACTCTGGTAAAATTCAATAACCATTGCTTTTATCCAATATTTCCAATTTAATTTCTACCATGCTTTTGACTCAAGAAGAACTTGAGTTTCCAACAGTACAAGAATTTAGTAATTTATCAAGTTACATTTCGTAAGACAAGAATTTGTTTGCAGTAAATCATCGGAGCCATTTGATGAATTTTATAACTAAAAATAACCAAAATTTAATAAATGAATTCTCTAATGTAGGATGTCTATTAAAATGGTGGTGTTCCGTAGGTTAATGATAATTAAAGAATTTATTTTCAAAGATATTCATTTTCTTCATCTGAAAAATGCGTTTATGTAATATAATTTTACTTCTGTGCTCACAATTCTTCCTTAGTAAGCTAACTCAGATGGAGTCCAATGATTCCTTGGTTTTCCTTTAGCACAGATACAATAGGTTAATACCCAAAGAGTGTTTACAGAGGAAGCCGTTCCGAATTTCTGCCCATCGAAACCTTTGCTAGAACCAACTTCTCGGTCCAATTTTATCTATATTTTTCAAATATCAAAAATAATTAAATCATATGCTTTTATTCCATAAACATGCTATCTATTTTAAAAACTTACATCTTTTTTAACAAAGCAATAGTTTATCAAAATAAATCATTTACTTTTACTTATGATAGCGTTAATCAGATAAAAACAATGATTCCTTGAAAGTTATAAAATCTAAAGAATAATTTTTTTATAATTATATTGATTTTATTATTATAAATCTGAAGCCTTATTTGATTGTAGCTACTCAATATTTTTGTTGACAGACTCATTATGTAAACACATTTTAAAAGTCTCTTTTCAAAAATGAAGGGAAAAATATTTATTATTGTTATTATTATAATTATTATGATCCCAGGTAATTTTTAATGTCTTAATTAGAATTTAATTTCATTTTAACAAAAGGACACACGAAATTACGAAGGAAGCTCGTAATAGACAAAAACTTTGAAAGTGCTTGAAAGTATGCATACATTTTTTTAAAAGAGAAAATTATTACTAATTGAAATACCCGTTCTTTGTACGAGTTCCAAAAGATAGATATCGTGATGTGGATGAGAAAGAAATTGAAATTGTGAGATCACTTCGAAATTTTCCCAGTTGGTAAAAAAAATCACATGATAGGTACAAAATAATGTTAAATTCGAATTATGTAACTCGAGATCCCTAGATATGAAATTAATATCGAGATCGGAGAATATAAGACTTCCCAGCCCTTTCTCTCTGTCTCCACAGCCCTATTACATCAAACCTTCCCCAGTTGGTAAAAAATTCCGTGATCAGTACAAATTTATGTTGAATTCTTATTTTGAAACACGAAATTCCCGTAGAAATATCCTTTAACAATGTTTTCCCATCCCCTCACTTATCTCCGTTTATAACCCTATGGGCTCGATATAGAATCTATATCTATGGGGTTTTCGCGATAGATTTGTAATGATCATATGATTGTTTACGAATTGGGGAAGGATTGATGTGATAGGGTGTGGAGAAGGGCAGAAAGGGGAGGGAAGTATTATATTCACATATCTCGATATTAATTTCATAAAAACGTTTTAGTTAGAAACACTAAATTTGACATGAGTGTTCTTTGTCAAGATTGAAAACATGTTATTTGATCGAATTTTCTAAATCGAGCCCATAGGGGTGTAAACGGAGGGAGGTGGAGAATGGGCAAACATTGTTGAAGGATACTTGAACCGGAATTTCGGATTGCAAAACAAGAATACAACTTTAATTTGTACTCATCGCGGAATTTTTTACCAATTGGGGAAGGTTTGATGTGATATGGGTGTGGAGACGAAGAGAAAGGTGTGATAAATCTTTTATTCTCCGATCTCGATATTAATTTCATTTCTAGGGATCTCGAGTCATAAAATTCGAATATAACATTACTTTGTGCCTATCATGTGAATTTATACCAACTGGGAAAACTAAAATATTGTTGTGCATAAGAGCGACGGGGTTTTTGGGTTAGATATAGATTTCTATATCTAACGTCATAACCCTTCAAACCTTCCCCAGTTCGTAAAAATCAGATGAATTTTCACGAACTGCGGAAGGTTTGAAGGGTTATGACGTTACAAAATTCGAATAACCTGGAGCTAGAGGTGTAAACGAGAGGGAGAAGGGTAGAAAGGGGTGGGAAGTGATATTCTCCGATCTCAATATTAATTTCATTTCTAGGAATCTCGAGTTACAAAATTCAAATAACCTGGAACTGTGGGTGTACACTGGAGGTCGGTGAGTGGATGGTCAAACATGGTTGAAGGATGCTTCTACGAGGTTTTCGGGGTAGATATAGATTTGTAATGACATCAGATCTTTTGAGTTAGTTTTTTTTGTACCAACCTGGAAAGATGTTTATTATGAATTTTTATATTTCTTGAATGAATAAATATATTCTAAGATAATAATTTTCGTTAGTAGTTTATAAGATAATATTTTCGAATCATTAAAAAACATAAATAAAAAAAATCCATGAATTATAGAATATTATTATTATTATTATTATTTTAAAATTTTTATATCTTCTTTTAGAATTATGATGAAAGATTGGCGGAAAAGACTGCAGGAATGGGTAGATGTAGCAATATGACTTGGAGTGGTAAATTTTTTTTTGTTTTTTTTTAAAGTTCGTTGAATGTATAATAATTGAACAGTCAGACGGAAAGAATTAACAAAGTAAGACAACATGTCTACATAATAATAATAAAAAACCCTATCGTCTTAATTAGATAACATTGCTATAAAAAAAAATTCAGTAAACTGCATTTAAAATTTAAAAGCTAAATACTCCATTCCCAAGCAATAAATACTTAATCAGAATTTCATGAAAGTATTTAATATAGCATCTATGTTACAATTATTCATACAAAAAAACAAAAAAAAACCACACATAAATATATTCATCAGTCATCAACACCAACACATATCTTCACCCAATATTTCGATTTTTTTTATCAAAAATCTTTATCAAGGGATATTTACATCGTACAGAAGAGAAAGTTATCTTTCTCCTTCTAAAAACGATCAACAATAAGTTAAAACACACTTAAACGCACAAAAGTAAAAACATACTTGAACATATAAAACAATCCAGCTTACACTAAATTTAGTTCGCTTTCTTATCCAAAGATTTTTAAAAAAAAATACCAAATGTAATCTCATTTACTTTTAAAACCTTCTCTCTATTGAATTTGTTGTTTTGAATTTTGCAAAGTATTGTTATTCACGTTTTGTTCACGTTTAAGTATGTTTTCTTTTTAACTTATTGTTGATCGTTTTTAGAAGGAAAAAGATAGTTTTCTCTTCTATTTGATGTAAATATCCCTTGATAAAGATTTTTGATTAAAAAATCGAAATATTGGGTGAAGAAATGTGTTGGTGTTGTTGTCTGATGATTATATTTGAAGAATATATTTTGACGATTTGAAGAAACACACAAGTTTTTTTTAAAAAAAATTGGAAAATTTAAAAAACATACATTGCTTTTCTTGAGCCTCTGCGAGATCCTTTATCAACCTAATTAATCTAAGAAAAAAAAGGATCAAATATATCAATATTAAGAAGCAATATTATTAATGACAATGGTGACTATCCAACTTCGCCTATAATAAATTTGGAAATTCAATCATCTACGCCTCTAAATTCCTTGCAAATTTCCTAAAAATGTTCACCAAAATATAATATGTTTTTATGAAAAAATAGTTCTGAATTTTGTCAAATTTTAAGAGGTTTAGTTATTAATAATCAGAATTTTCAAAATAATTAATGCCTACCCTCATCAGGTTCATATGCTGAATTAGTCATGCAAGACTCACTAAAAATTATTTTTTCACTAATTTCGACAACTATGTTTGTTTCTATTAGAGATATGAAGACGACATACTAATTGCATTCGGAACATTTTTCTACATAACCCTTCCTTTCGGAAATATTCTACTTTTTCAGGTTAAATACCTCAACTTGTATATACATTTTTGTATGTTTGTTTTTCTTTTTCCATTTCCCTTGATTTAAGTGAAAAATTAGTTTCTTGCTCGAAGCTGTCTTTGGTTGACTATTCAAGTTGTAAAGGAACCCCACACACATCTCGATGGTTTTTTAGTTATTTGGTTCTTTCATTTAAAGATCTACCGTAGTTACACTGTCAACTAGAGGTAAAACCGCTTCTCTCCTATAAATATCTTCTGCTGATTCCTCTTCATGGTTAGATCCTTCCTTTGCTTCATTCTACGCTTCTTTGGGGAAGATGTCGCTATTTCTAGTTCTTTGGCAATCTCCTTTGTACTGATGATTGAATCAGCTAACCCGTTTTTCCTAAAGGTTTTGAGAAAGTCTTCACATTGTTGTGAGGTGCAGCTTCATTGTCGAAGGAAGGTCTGCTGTTTTACTTTGCAATGATTTGATTACGATGTTTACTTGAAACAAAAGGTCATACCAAAGAATAAGTGAGACGAGGAAAGAAAAATCCACCATCTGACTGACCAATGAGAGGTCATCTGATGATACTTTTGAGTCATCGACATTTTCGGACAGTTCTATGAGAGATTCTCTGATCTCAGAATACTGATATCTGACCACTTGGAGTGAATTTATCCTCACTTCCCAGCGTGTTTCACATACAGTACTTGCTTTAAGGAGAGTCGTAACGTGTTCACTGATGTCACAATATCGTTTTGTTGAAGCTGCAAAAATTGTAAATAGGCGCTGGAGTATTCCAAAAAGTAAGATCGATTTTAACAGATGATTTTGCACTATCACTTACTAACAAGTTTAAGCTATGGCAACTGCATGGAGTAAAAGACGCTCTTGGATATTCTTTCAAACTCTTGTCTGAACACCTTGTGGGTTCCCGCCATATTGGTCCCGTTGTCATAGGCTTGTCCTAATAATTGTCCTGAATAATAACTTTACTAATAATTTTAATTCACATTACTGATATCTAGTTAAGTAGGTAACTGTTGTCACTTTTAACTATTATATAATTTGTTTAACGTTGTATTTGATGAATCCTAAAAGGACATTTTTATTAACTTTCTTCGTAGTTTGCCTAAATATTTCCTTTATATTTGTGTCTTTGCAGCTTCTGAAGACGAACCAATGTTGGAATTTCTAATAAACGAAAAAAATAAATGTTCTGCGTATTTTGGCTTTAATTTAATTGTAAAAAGACCCCCGATGTCTTTAAGAAGTGATTGTAGTATTGGACATATTCAATTATCACGAAAGCTTGCATTCTTTTTAAAAGCTGCTGCCATTCCTCAATACATTGACAGAGATAAAACAATTATCGAATTAACAGGTTTTAGAAAGGTACTAATTAAACTGTAACTACCAAATCATTAAAAGATAAGCACAGGCGTTTATAGATGTAATTATCAAGCCCAGAAATTTCATTTTTACTCGACAAATTAATAAATTTTATTATTATCATTATTATTATTATTATTTTAAAATTTCAGATGTTATCTTAAATTTCATAATGTTGTCTCACTAGCAGTATCTTGAATATGCAGTAAGTTAATACTAATAGAAAATTGAAGGATTTTTAAAATATTATTTATCTTTCAAGAAGTGTTTTTTTTTTCTTGGTCACATGGCTTACTTTGAACTTTTGACTATTCAATATATTCACACAATCTCTAGACTTCAACCTTAAATAAAACCTTAATTAGTAGTGATTAACTCATATTATCATTTACTCCTAGTGATTGTTTTCTTTAAATATTTTTCTATTGATTCCTTAATCATTATTTCAGCTTTTAAGACCTGATTTCCAGAGATTTGGTTGTGCTTTCAGTTGTTCTTATTTTCCGAGACAAAATATTAGAAGAATAAAATTCCGATGCCTTTTCAGTACTTGGTAAAATATCACTTTGATATATTTTAAATTTCCTTATTGTAAGCATTTGCATTCTCTTATTTCTTAAGTTCATAACATTTTTATGAAAAGTCATTGTAATTTTTTTTTTTTTGGAACAGTGAAAAAAAATTACTGAATTTTTTAAAAAGTTCTTTTTAATGCATGAAAATAAGAAATGATTCATAAAGAAATATTGAATATTTTTCTAATCATTCATCATAAAAAAAAAATACGCTCAGATGAAAGGAGATTGTTAAATTCATCTTCGTTTTTGACAAAGAATTTGAGGCTGTGCGGTGCACAGTGAATTACTGTTGGTGCTTGATTTTGTTGGAGGAGCTATTCCGGGGTGCCGGATGGTTTCATCTTCTTTGTCTCGCACTTTGAGCTACCATTACGGGTAAATCTGACTGAGGAAGCCTAATAAGGCTGAAACAGCTGTCTTAGATTCCCGAAATGGTAGCTCGGGGTGCGGAGTCCTTATTTACTTAGGTGCATTACAAAAATTTTTTGTTTTGTTAACAATACTGATGCTTCATACATAACAATACTAACAATTTCCAACAGGACGTCATTGTTAATATTTACAAACGCATTGTTTCATAAATTCTTTAACATATTCAAATGATGCACTAAGCAATGTATTAGCGGCCGCTAGCTATAGCTTACCTGTAAAACATAAAGGAACGGTTTTCACATTTATATGCTTTTGCTTTTAATTATTTTGTTTATACAATTGTGCATATTATGGGGCCGTTTTGCTTTTGACACTTTCTAAAAGCATTAATTATCTTGTTTTTTTAATTATAAAAAATGGTTTCAGAAGTTATCAGTAATATTTTCAATGTTTTATTTAGTCCAACGAGGGTCGAATTTTAAGCTTAAATACCCAATTTGATATCAAACTTGGCAAAACTCCGAACGGCGGTCCCAAATTATGATGGCGGTCCCAAATTATGATAACCTCCGAACGCGGTCCTAACGTTATTATTAATGAAACATTTGTCTTGTTATTAATGAAACATTGTGTCAAGTGTAATGACATCGTCATTGTTGTTATTAATGAAACATTGTATATTGTTGCTTAAAAATCACTTTAAACGTGTCATGGCTGGTAGACCGCAAGCACCAAGAGTAATAACGCTTTAGTCATAAGTCGCACATATTCGGACAATATATATTTTTTTTGTAAATGTGTTCAGCGAAAACTATATGATTTGATGTGTAATAACTCTGGCTGTGTGTTATCCTTCAGTCATACTATTATCTGTCATTAAAAAGGTTTATATAATTTGGGACCGCCGTTCGGAGGTTTTCATAATTTGGGACCGCCGTTCGGAGTTTTGCCTCAAACTTTCTTAGAAACACTAAGAATAATTATTCGCTTGTATATTGGAAGCAACATCAGTGCTCCGCAAATATATGCTGTTTATGTTATCATCTCCATTGTCTCGGTCATATATGTTAGTTAATATAAAAATCAATAATTTCTGTGAACGACACGTGATTCACGCTGATAATTTTTTTTTTTTTTTTTGTTTTTTTTGTTTGAGTAACAACACAAAAACAAGTATTAAATCGAAAAGATTTACTGTAATTATTAATTACAGATGAGATTTGTACAGCTTGAACGTTTCGATACGAAACAATGACAAGAATTCAAATTATTTCTATAGTTATAAAGTTCCAGTCTCTTGGCAAACTTCTGCTTCGTGCTGGGCTATTCAAAACCCATTCAGGAAATCTAATCTCTTACTTTAATATAGCTGTAATTATCCACTTGATAAATTACTTCCAAATAATAATTTAATTACTTCTAAATAAATCACACACTAATAGAAATATTTCTTCTTCTAAATACTGAAATGTTCACTTCATAATAATTCACTTTTGTAGAAATAATATTGGCGAACTAAACTTTTCCGATGCACTTAAATATTTAATGCTGTTCCACATTTATTAATCACTTGAATAAATCATTTAGATTCTTCACTTGAATCACTACTAATTTACTTTCTTTAAATCAATAATTATTTCATTGAATCATTAACTTCACGTTGAACACATTAATTTTCCGTATCACTTAATTTCATGTTTTCACAATTCCTCCTAGGCACAAATATTACCTTTGAGGCTGACTCTTCCCTCAAAATAAAGAATTGTAAAACGTACTTACAGTAAACTCGTCTAATGGCTTTTCTCCCTTGGTGAATTTCTTGAAGAATTCCAGTCGTCGAATGGCTTTTTCACCTGTGTAATTCTGCGTTGACTCGACGATAATATTTCCCCCTCAATGCGTTGAAAGGAGTTCCTTCAATATGTCCGCTGCAGTTCCATGACTCGTAATTCCTATGACTTGAATCCTGCGGGCTTCTCTTTTCTTCCCAACATTCAATGCGCGTCGATTTGACGTAATCTTCGTTTCTGTCGTCTGCTATGGTGAATACAGTTGACTCCAGTCTTCCAGTAATTCGATATTGAATTATATTTGATAATTCTATTTCTCTTCCTTTCAATAACGTCTACATTCTTAAAAGAATACTTGCGGGAATAACCATTCTCATGCCGAAAACCATTTTGTCTTTCTTAGGAGCCGGTCTTGTCATTTCTCGTAAACTCGGAGCTACTTTCATCCGGGTAATCACAGGAGCTCTCCTTGCTCCTTCTTCCGATGTTTCTCGTAGCTTTCACTCCTGAGTTCTTCTATGACTCCTCTAGTCAAACGTTTACAAAATAATAAATACTGACGATTGTTCAGGAATGCGCTTATGACGTCTGTGTTACTTTTCTCTGCTACAGCCTTGTCAAGCCATAAAAAATAATAAACTAAAATAATTTTGTTAAATTTATTTTAACAAAATAATTTCGGAAGATTCCATCTTCAATTTCTCATTTACATTTTCTAAATTTTCAGGCAATAATAATCCATGCAAATCTATTTATTGATTGGTTTAGAGGTGCTTTGTTTATCTAACGCTATTTATGTTGACGTCAAGATAAATTGATCGACATTCATGTAGTATTTGAAGGACTTCATTTTTTTTTAGTCAATTCCTGTAATGAGCAACTCGAGGGAATCTGAAGACCACGGAACCAGATCTTACTTTAAGCAAATGAAATCCCGGCAGAGAATCAGGAGGCAATGAGAATAAATTATAAATGTATTGTGGAGGTTGAATATACTGTGAATCATCTCAATATTTTCGTAACTGATACAATGTGTATATTGAAGACGATTATTAATGAATCATCTATTTCATTATGTTTATTTCATAATTTTTCTTAAGTTTAAAGTTGTTCGAATAAGCATCTCGTACATCTTACCTTTGTTACTTTGTTTGATTTCCAATACACTGTAGATGTGTTAAAAAAGACCAAGTACTAAATTAAAATATAGTACATATTACTTTGTATCTCTTATCTTCTTACAGTTCTGGATTTAAATCATTCTGCATAAATTTCCTCATATTTGAATGATAAATCACTCTAAGCTTACAAGCTTTCCATTAACTGATGAACTTTGGAGCCTCTAACTCCAATTCTGCTTACTGTTGTTTCGTAAATAACTATATTATTATTTTTGTTTATCAAACTCATAATTGATTTTGCAAAAAAATAAGATACTAATATAATGTAGCTTATTATCTGTCATGCAGATAAAACGAAAATAGGAAAGTTAAGTAAAAATTATCAAACTTCACATAATAAAGTATTTTCTTTTTATTTCATTTCAGTGCTTCAGAAGAGAATTCTCCGAAAAATTTCTTTTCCAAAAAGAACGACATTGATATTTATTGACCTCAAGAAAGAATAAACTTATATAAATTTTGTTTCTGAGAATTTTAGTTTTTTATAGTAAAATGTGAGCATATTTTTAAAGAATTTACGTATAAATACAGATGAAAAAAGAATTTAATGTTTTTCGCATTAAAACGGCAAGTTTGGAACAAACTATTAAATTTTAACAAAAAACCATATTTGTTTGTAAAATTTATAGTTATTACAATGTAACTTTGTCGTCTTAGTACGTCTTGGAAGTGTAAAAATGAGATATTTTTTAATTTATTAAACATAAATTGATAGGATCAGTTATGGCTGTTTATAAAATACAGGGTGAGGCAAAGTCGCGCACCTCATGGCTTTAGGGGTATAGCAAGTAAAGAATAATACAAAACACTTACAAAAATAAAAGGTGTTTATAAGTTAGATGGCTGAAACTTTCTCCTTTAACTTTAACTTTAACTTCCTTTAACTTCCAGACGTATTCTGTCTTTCAGATGTTGAATAATTCTTGGGCGCGTTTGATGCACAATATATTTTAAATGGCCCCACAAGGAATAAATCTAAAGGTGTAAGGTCTAGTGACCTGAAGGGGGGGGGGAGCTTAACAGGATCTCGTCGTCCAATCCACTTGTTAGGAAACGCGCGATTGAGAAAGTCTCGCACAATCACTGCAAAATGTGAAGACGAACCATCTTGTTGATAAAACATGTTGCGTCTCTTTAATAATGACACGTCATCGAGAAAATCCATTAAGAAGGTCTGCAGCACACGAGGTGACATTATCGTCAAAGAAATATGAACTGATCAACTGCTCTTCCCATATACCAGCCCATACCATCGCCCTATAGTCATTTTGTATGTGACTATCTTCCATCCATTGTGTATTAGTGTCCGATCAAAGCGGCAATTGTCCACTGAGATAAAGCATGGCTTCATCACTGAAAAATATATGAATGGATTGCGATAGTTCAGATACCTCTCTCAAAATTCTTGTCGACGATCTGTGCTATCCCCGTGCAAATTCTGGACTATATGAACTTTTAAGAATGGAAGGAATCATACCACTATAAAATTACACAGTGTTTATAAGTTGAAGGAGAACAGTTTGAGCCATCATCTAACTTATAAACATCTTACTTATTTTTTATAAACACTTATTTTTTTTTATTTAAACTATGTGTTTTGTAGCCTCTACGATTTATCCTTATTTATCAAAATGGTCGTCACTGCAGAATGAGTCCATTCGAAGTCAAGTGCGATCACATTGACGAGCTTATAGCTTCATGCTGCTTTATAACTTGTAACTTCGTTTCAAGATCAATTGTTCGCCTCTTTTTCTGTGATTCATCACTAGGGTTTAGGATTGGACGTATAGGGGCTATATTGCACAACATATCTCGAAATATTTAACGATAAATACACAAATAACCTTTTTCTCAAACACAGTTCCTTTGTTGGTTGTGAGAAATAGGTAATTTGTGTATTTATCGTTAAATATTTCACGATATTTGGCACTTGTCTTCAACAGTTCCTTTATTGATTTTGTTGAAGACAAGTGCAGATTGCCAAGGGAAGTTGCCGCTGAATGCGCTCTTGGTAATGCAAGATATATTGTTGCTAAATATTATAGAAACCTGCTTACTTTACTTTCACTTGCGTCTTGTTCGAAAGAATGGTCGATAATATGAACCTCCTTATGGGATCACGGATGTATCTTCCAGCGGATGTAAGTTGAGGCATGACTGTAGTTTCTTTGTTTTTCTTATTCAACAATTGATGTTTTTTGAATTAACTTTTAATAAATGTAAATAATTGAAAGATAGTGAACCCAGCTGCTGAGTCTTAGTTTGAATTGTAATATTATAAATTTATATGTATTTGTTTAATTTTTTGTTAATTAAATTCTGATGAGTCGTTTATCTTTTCCTGATAAAGAATTAGTATTATTGTGATCACAAGAAAATTATATATTTAGTAACATGCTATTTTGTAATGCTGTAATGGCAGCAGTCAATTTACAAAAGGACTTTTTATTGTTTAATTAACAAACTAAGTTAAGTTGAATAGTGAATTGAATAATGAATTCCGAGAAAATAAGTTGAAACGAATCAAAAACACAAATGAAAAGTTACGTCTAAAGCCGGAATCAGCTGAAACCATCAAAGAGAAACGATAAGTTTCAAATGAAAAACTTCAAATGAAAAGCTTCAGATAATAAAACGATAATATTTTCTTTTGTTCAAAATGGGATATTGTAAAAATGAAAATGAATCATACATATTTTCCTTTTTAAAAAAATTTTGATATATTTTTTTTTTAAACATTTATTTTATTTTTGAACTTTTTGACTGTGCATTAACTTCCTGCCGATATCTAAGTTTACTGAATATGGAAATTACAGATATACTAGAAAAGTCATTTATCTATAATTTCCAAATTGACAAAAAAGAAATGTTATTAAATAATGTTTTCTAATGAAATTACTGGAATTATATTCCTCCCAGCGAGATGTACATTCCCCATGATCTCTTAATGATTCCAGGACTGAAGTGTGTCGAGAGAGACTATTCAAAATGGCGACTCTCGGACAGGGAAAAGCCGTTAGAAGCCAAACAAAGGAAGTTATTGCTAACGTTACTTATTATTTCGAAAAGGAGAAATCAGCGAAACGAGCATTAATTTCTTTTGAGAAATTTAATGAGCGTATATCAGCTGCGACAGGAATTGGATTAACATCAGTGAAAGCTATTTGCCGAGAAGCGAAGCGTGCAGCCAATCTTGGACTTCCATTTCCGGGCGAAACACCTGGGAAGAAACGCTCAAGAATGTCTCCGATGACGGATCTAGATTGTTTTGCTCTGGAAGCCATACGGAGGACAATTCACAGTTTGTATATGAAAGGAGACCTGCCATCGATAGGAAGACTGTTGCAGGCAGTAAGGCAAGAGACGAACGAAGACGCATCGCCGATCTTCAAAGGAAGTGAAGAATTCCTGAGATTAATTGGAACAGAGTGATGTTATGGCAGATCAAAGAAATTGTTGTAGATGAGACGTGGGTTAACGAATCCCATACTGTGTCTTCGTGTTGGCAATCTAAGGGATGCATTTGCGTCAAAAAAGCAATTGGAAAAGGCAGGAGACTGATTTTGCTGCAAGGTGAAACAATTGAAGGATTTTTGCCCAACTGTATGTTGCTGTTTCCATCAAACTCAGACTTAGTAGATTATCATAGAGATATGAACGCACACGTTTTCCAGACCTAATTCGAAAATAATCTTTTAAAAAATATTCCGCCAAACTCAACAATTGTAATGGATAATGCTCCATATCATTCGGTTCAAATTGAGAAGCCACCATGCAGTAATTCAAGAAAAAAGGAAATGCAGGACTGGCTGATGCAAAACAACATGTAATTTCCCTGTCGCATGCTGAAGGCGGAGCTATAGCCTATCAGCTTATTAAACTGCAAATACCAACGAAAAAAATTCATTGTCGTTCATTTTAAGGTCACAAAGTTATGCGTCTTCCACCCTATCACTGCCAGTTTAATCCAATTTGATTTGGGCAAATTTGAAAAAACAAATTGCGATTCGAAACTCAACGTTCAAGCTAGCACACGTTCTGATATTGACAGAAGAAGCTGTAAAAGAGATCACATCAGAAGATTGGAATAAAGCAGTCAATCAATTAGAAAAAGTATCTGATGAGTACTGAACTAAAGACGGTCTGATTGAAACTGCAGTTGAACCATTAATTATCTCGGTAACTATGATTCACACAGCAGTTCTTCTGAATCCGATGAATCTATTTCCACTTTTAAATCTTCATTCCAATCCATGGATTAAAATGAACTTCATTAAATGAACATAATATCATATTATTCTCAAAATCTGCTGCGCGAATCATAAAAATTATATCTTATCAGATATAAGCTATATAAAAATTCTACACACCAAAAAAGGCCCTTTTCAGAGCCAAAAATTAATACTGAAAGTGCTTCCAATACCTATTATTTTCTAAATTAGTACAATTTCACCTAACAAAAAATAACTAAATAATTTATTTAACAGTAATTCTCAAATATCAATGTGTTATGATTTTCACATTATAATTCTGTAATAACGTAAACTAAATGATAATACCTTGAAATATAATACAATTTTTGAATTTCTAATGTAATTTATTAAAATAACAATACTAATGAAAAATATATGTCTCAATTAAATTCCTATTCAAAAAGAAACAAACAATGGGTAAAATAATATAATTATATTTTTAAGCTTTGGTTTACTTCGTGTACAGTTCATATTAGTAATTAGTTCATATTAGTTTACCATTATTTTATTTTAAGGATTACCTTATATATTGAATAAAAGAAATGAAAAAATATATTTTTGAAATTATATTTCATGAGAAATCAGAATAGTTCAAGAAACGGAATATCGTCTTTTAATTTATACTTCAAACTTCCCCATAATGTTCACTTTCCCGCAATAAACACTGACATATACAATGGATTCAAAGTCTACTATTGTGCCATCTGGAGATCAGGGTCGACATTCGGTTTGGACGACTTTAGTAACGGTCATTGTTACTATTGCATCATAAAACCCAGAAAAACGTAAGTATTTAAAGCCAGGAAGGACCTGATATCATTTGCCTGACTGAATTCTAAAATTATAATAAAACACATGATAGAATGACAACTAAGTATCTCAGTCTGGAAAATGAATTTATATTAACTTAAAAACACCTAAGAGAATTTAAGAAGAAAATTGTAGAAATAATTTACAAATTGAAGAAATAATTTAAATATATATTATGTATTTAAAAAATATATAAATGAATTTTCAATTACTCAGATCTGTCACAATTTATAAGTATGCAAAAAAATGTATTCATTAGGAATCCAAAAACAGGCCTAATTTGTAAAAAGTGCTTGCTTATTCCCGTCCAAGAAATTGCACTAGAATCACAATCAAATGATAGCATAACACAAACGATATTCAGTCAAAAAGTAACCGTACAGATCATACTGTGGATCAGAGAAATGAAACGATATTAATCACATTAACATCACAAGTGAATTTCTTGCCTTTTGGGAGGATGAAGAAATGAATGTTACATGATGATAGATCTAGAATCTAAGATCGAGGTTGAAGTATCGGCCATTGAAATTTCTGTACTTCTTTCTCGAAGATTTTGTTCTAGATTTAGAGAGGAGAATGGTAAACTAGAAAGATAACCTGCTTCATAAATAACCTAATCGCAATCAACGGAATTTGTAAAGGGTCTCTCCAAGTGATTCTCCGGACAAAGTTGTCAAACAAACATTTAAATCTTAATCAGGATTCAACGTTAGCTCTGAAGAGGTAGTTGAAGGTTGTAGGATTTTAAAAATACGAAGCCAACTTTAATGTTTAATGTAATACATTGTTAAAGATTCAAAACCAAGCTTTGACATTTTTCTTTAGATTTCTTTTCTCTTCTCCAAACGTGTCCTCTCCACCTTATACCTCTCCACCTTTTTATCATATTTTCACATATGTTTCTGACACGCATCTTCTTCCTAATACTTTTTTTTATGTTCTTTCCTTGAAATATCACTCGTCCATCTAAGCATTTCATTTTCTTTCTTTCCAACTGCTTCTCTTCTCTGGTTCTATTAAAGAGAACAGATCTAACAGCGATTTTATATATCTTTGCATCAATTTAATTGGAACCTTATCATAGATTATTCCTAACATTTCCTTCCACTTATTTCAGTTTGCTTTAATTCTTTTCCTCTCAAAGCTACCATCATGGTGCAGTGTTGAGCAGAGGCATTGAGGTTAGAAACTGATGAAGTCTCTTTTATTCTCTTGCCTTTCACATCCACTATTGTATGTTCTCACTGTTCTTCTCTTTTACTACTATGATTTCGGGGGTTTTCTAAGCTTATCTTTAGACCTGAATTAGGTTCAATTGCTTGCCACTCTTTAGAGCTTTTTGAGTGTCTCCAGCTGATTCTGCTGTGATCACTAGATCAT
The DNA here is from genome assembly GCA_023159025.1 of Thereuonema tuberculata. Lineage (NCBI taxonomy): Eukaryota > Metazoa > Arthropoda > Chilopoda > Scutigeromorpha > Scutigeridae > Thereuonema > Thereuonema tuberculata. The sequence continues at coordinate 3,826,589 of JAFIDM010002131.1, forward strand.
CCGCAAAAGAATGTTCTATGGTATGACCATAGTTCTACTTGCGCTCAGTTTATCTTTGATAATTACAAACAGGAAAAGAATTATGCAGAGATTTGGTTTTAACTTTGGAGTTTTCATCCATGGCTTGGATATCTTTGATAATTTTTTCAGTTATCCTTTTTTTAAGAGCTAATAGGTAAAAATGTCGTATATTTTTTCTAAATCGACAAATGTGTGGTATAGAAACTTTTTTTTCTAGATAATTTTCTTGGAATTATCTTATTATTTATATTGCATCAATAAGTTGGCTGTAATTCCTCTGCATTGCATACAAGAAGTTGAATGTTATTCATTCTTACCATATCTGTCTTTCATTGAGTATTCGTTCAAATACTGCAACAAATGTTCTGTATGCTTAATTCTTCAATAATTTCGATAGTCTCTGTCATCTTTTATAAATGGATATTACTAAGCTTTCTTCAAATTCTCAGGAATTGTCTCTTCACGTTATATGTTGTTAATTAGCTTCATTCTACTCCCTAAGGCTTTTATCATTTCCATGACTGCTTCTGAGGGCGCAGTAACTTTAACCTTTTTCCATTTTACTTAAGGCTTCTTTTTTTTAGAGGCCTTTTTTTTCTTTTTCCTTCTTCAATTGGTTATTCAGAAAAAAATACAGAAGAATGTCTTATGATTATAAGACATAAATATAAGTATATAATATTAGTAAATGTATATTGATATATAAAAATTCTGTTCACTTAAATGGCAAACCACACTTTAATTATTTTTTAATATTTTATTGTCGAACATTTTAAAATAAATTTTTAAAAAAATTCTAATATTTGAAGAAACTTATTTTGCTAAAAAGTATTTCAACGAATGATAGTTTTATTTATTTTTCTTTTCGTAGTTGAAGAATTGAAATTTGATTTTCATTCAACGTTAAAACTGAAATATCACGTAACTTTTCTGAAATGATCTCAATGGAAGATTATTCCATTTTTGAAAGATAATAAGTATTTGGAAATCCTTATTTAAAGAATTTTTACTTTTTTAAGGTTTAATTGTACTTTGATCTCCCTGTAATATTTTAATAGAATGTGAAAAATGGTATTTGGTCCAATTTGATATCTTCTTAAACTGAACAACTTTTTTAGGCAGTCAGAACAAAATTATTAATGATTTTGATTTTCAGCATCGTGAAGAAAATGATTCTATTTCTAGTTATTTCCTTTTTACTAATGAAAACCTCATTTGGAATTAGAAATGTTACTTATGAATATAAGTGTCCAGCTGACATCAATAGCATTTTGATTCCACCTGAATGTAGAACTGTTGTAAGTTCATTTACCCAATAGGAAACAACACATTATTCAAAGAACTAACAACCTTTTGAAACTCTTAACTCCAACCTACATATTCTCTTTATTTTTTATATTTTTTAAAGTCGCTATTAAAAAAACGATAAAATACTAAGAAAACTCCACGGTTATTTTAATTTTAGCCGAATACAAAGAATAGCAATTTCTGTTTTCTAAAAAAAAAAAAAAAAAAAAATGGAATATGAATTACTCAAATTGATCAAATTAGATTAATTTTCATCAAATCAAAGCCACCGAAACAAGTAAATTACCTGAAATAATTAAGACTTATTGTTGGATGTCATTGTTCGGGTTGGAATATTTGACATTTTCATGTGCTGATTTCTAGACAATGGCCTACATAGAGATTGGAAAAAAAATAATTTTCTTAAGAAAGAAAGTAAACTACGAATAATAAAAAAATTGATGTAATACTTGTTTTTTTTCTTAGGTTTCGTCAATTTTTAAACTTGCTTAAGGACAATTAAAATTATTTTGTAACTCAATAAGTTATAAAAGAAATGAAAAGAAAATGACTAATGTATAGTGTTTACAAAATAAATTAGGAGTTTACGAGAAGATATTACAACTTTTACAATTAAATAGAAAATTAAATCTAGTACTTGGGAAAAATACTTTCTTAATCCATATCATGTTTTAGTTGAATTCCTTAACTTAATGAGTTTAAAAATTATTAATAAGGTTCTCTTAAAAAAATAAACAATAAATTCCTTAATAATATTAAGCAATGATGAGAAATTTAATACGTATTTTCACTAATATTTTACTACGTAATTTTACGGGAATTGAAAGTTAAACGAAGCATTCATTTGGTTTTTCCAATTCATATTTTGGTAGGAATGTGGGAATTTCCAAACGGTTCAAATTGATCCTGAAGAAGGAAAGATTATAGCAGAGAAATATAATAATTTTCGGCTTCAAAATAAAAATACAAGAAAGCCTTACAAAATATTGGTAAGATTCCATTTTCTGTTTTTAAATTGAAAGTTATTTCAACAGGATCAAAATTTCAATTTAAAGAAAACAGTTTCATAAACATTATTAGAAAGTTATTATTATAAAAGAGAGAACTTTCACAATATATAATAAATAAGTGAAATAATAGGTAATAAAAATAAGACTAATAACCAAAGAAAAGCTAAACTAAATAATGATTAAGTGTTAAAAGCAAATTCCATTACTGATGAAGATTTCGGACACTTTATAGACAGATTATTATTATCAGAAGTCAAATCCTGAGATTCAAGATTCAATCTAACATAAACTGAAGATTACATACATTAGATTACATTACATTACATTACATTACGACAAATCAAACATAAAATTGCATGGTTACATTTCAATAAACATGATGACTAATCTAGTTAAGAGGCGTTGTCCTTTTCTTATATTTTATTTCAAAAACAAAAGGTTTGTTTCAAAAGTCTAGAGAATTGGCCTCTGTTTTGAATCTGGAGTCTTCAAAGACACAAACTTGAAATGCTGCCAGATTAAGATCCAAGTGGAATAAAGAAGTTGCAAAAGGTTTATCAAATGGAGCCGAAAGTGATCTTGAGGTGGCATTTTGTTTTGTAAGTTGAATTCTTTCATTTCCAGTGTCTCTCACTTTCAATGGATAGAAACAGTACCAATTACTATTCGTTGTATAATTTCACTTGATGGCCATTCATTACTTAAGTTCGGCTTTGCCTTGAAGCTGTTCATGATCCCATGAAGTCAAAGACACCAAAGTAACTTCTTGTGTGTTACTGCTCCTTACTGAAATATGAAGTTATATTTGCTGAATTACTTTCTGAATTGGTCAATTTCACTATAACTGTTGTTTTAAAGGTTTCTGAGTATCTCGAGTTGCGAATCTATTGGCTAATTTCTTTAGACATTTATTTATAAGGGCGTCGGGTATCCCCTACTGAACTGGAATCGACTTTGTTTGCTGTGTTATTTGACCATCTGGAGTTCAATGTTTTTAAAGGCTCCTCGGAACGATATTGTCAGTTTACCCTCGAGGATGACTAATGTTAAAGTGCTTTGAAAAGATTATCTTTTAGAATGATTAAGAATAATGAGAATGATTTTAGAATATTAAAGAGGACTTCAATAGCCACGACATTAAAATAATCATATAAATACATTTATTTTCAAAATTCATTGTAACAAAGAAAACAAATGTAATTACATGTTTCTGTATTTTATATTTTAAGGTGTATGACGAAAGGTTGGCACTTTTGGCTGCTGGATCAGGCAAATGTAATAAGACATTAAAAACTGGTAAATTTAATTTATTTTATAAGATTTTAAAAATAAATCAAAGGATTGAAAAAAAAATCAACAATGGAAATTTTATTTACTTTTAGTTAATTTTTAAAAAATATTGACCTATGTAATTTATGCACATTTGTCATCTTTTTCATTTGCCAACCAACAAAAAACTGAGCTATAAGATAGTTAATATCTTAAGCAGTTTCAGTTATAAAAATTAAAGAACTCACATGAAAAAATCCAAGTCGACAAAAAAAAACATTCCAAACATAAACCAAAGTTACACAAGAATAAACAATAACGCCTTTCGAGTCTATTCTGAGAGGAAATCGAGAACGGCCGTTTCGTGGAACTCATCAGCTTGATCCGCCCTCCCCGATAAAAAACAAAAAGAGGAGTGATTATAAGTGGAAGTCACCCCCGTACACGACAGTGACCTTCAAAACCAAAAAACAACAAGAAAAAATAAGTGCTATAGTGCACCCAAACGACCTTTTTCCTAATAATTGTTAGGATTAAAAGGCTTTTGATTGTAAAGAAACAAATACCTAAAAAGGTAAATTAACCTCAATAAAGAAATTTAACGTGCAGACAATTATTCAAACCAAGGCTACACAAGAATAAACAATAACGCCTTTCGAGTCTATTATCAGAGGGAACCGGATCTGGATTATAGATTTGAAAGGAGTTATTAAATTTATTTTTGTGTAGCCTGGGTTTCTGTTTTGAATAATTTTATGAATGTTATTATTTCTTTTTTTTACGAAATTATTCTATTATTCTGAAAGAAGAAATCGTTTGTTACTATCTGAACAATTACAAATAATATGTATGTTTCTAACCGTTTGACAATGATTCTGCCACCGTACTAGGGCGGTCATAACTAAGAATCGTCTAAGTTTGGTTACTTTTTCCAATAGGAACTGCTGTATGGCTTATTAGAAACACAATGAAACTCAAATGACGTAATTAAAATAATTTATTTATACAAAACACAGCAATTAAAACAACGTTGTACTGTTTCGCATGATATACGACTTCGACATTTGGTCGGAGCCTTTTTGTAATGCTTGTTTTTACATTATATATCGGAAATAATATATCCGTTATCATCAAAAATAAATTATAAAATATATAGAAAACAAATTACAATTATATGAAGAGTCTTCAAAATAATGTCATAAAATGTTTAGAAGTATCTGAATTAGTTTAAAATATATACAAGAAGATCTTGCAATTAAAATGTTTCTATTAACTATAAACATAATAATTCTAATA
>JAFIDM010002131.1:3831892-3843271 GCA_023159025.1 Thereuonema tuberculata
CGTCTGCTGAGTGCACTGTCGCTGCACATCATTTCTTGCTAAATCAACATGTTCTACGATCCTAAACCAATCTGAATACTTTTCAGTGCCCCTTGATTTACTCCTGCCCACTTGTTTCCGATAATTCGCTTGCATAAGATTACTGAGGCGATTTCTTAAATGTTCAACGTCAACGTTTTCAGCGTCCGGTAACGTTTCCATTACAAATTCGAAAACATGGCGAGCCTTATCCGTGCCGAATTTACACAACGAATCTCATTAGCGAGTGTTACGTAGACAGCAGCTACGCAGGGTCTACGAAGTCGTTGAGGCTTTATAGAAGGCTTCCTTGCGAAAATACGCAGCTGATTACAATTGTAAGAGCAGCTGAAGGATTCAAGCAATAAATATCAGCAAAACTTATGCCCGGGAAAACTCAGGAAAGTAGTTAAAATATAGTATGCAAAGTAATTGTATGTTATAAATTACTTAAAATAAAATTGCTTGCCTTAGCGGCCAAATAATTTAAAAAATTTGCACTAATATTATTACAAACATAGTCAGAAATGAACAACATATCTTGTTCTTGATAATCCATTGCAAATCAATAACCACACACACCCCGAATTTCCGAGAACGGATAAGGAACAGGCGTTATAAGATGACTTACTGATAACATTAATTCACAAGAGTGTGATGAGCTCACTTCCGCTGCACAAAAAAAATGATAACGAAAAGATATTGCTAAATAATTTATATCTGTGTAGCTTGACACCTACTTCATTAATGTGTGTACTAATAATTCAGGTTAGATGATGTAACATTTTTTGAGTTTTGACCTATGACGGAACCACTGTGCGTTTGTACTTTATTAATTACTTATTAATTAAAAACTTTTTTGTTTCGAGTTGCTTGTAATTTTAATGGAAATTATTTTTAAAGTTTCTGTTTACAATCAAATCTTAAAAATATGCTGAATCATTTTATTTTTTGAAAGTTAAAATTTTATCTTAGATGATGTTTTTAAGAATAGCTTTTTTTTTGTATATATACAATTTATTTCTTTTAGTGATGCTTTTCATAATAAAATCAATTACTGCCGTTACTAGCAATTTCAAATACTTTAATTTTAAAAAAATTTAATAATAAATGTACACTTCGGTGTCATTTACGATTAATAATAAATGTCTTCGTTAACAGAGCATGCCGCTTCGCTAACGTTACGCTTTTAAACCAAAATTTTTACGTGTATCTTTTTCTGTTCAACAAATTTGCCTTGTAATTATATATTGCATAAAAACATCACGATATAGAATCAGTAAGACTGTTAACTTATTACAAAATAACTATATAACAAAATGCATTTTTAATATGCTTTAAATGCACTCATGCTCAAAAATTTGGGGATTGGCATTTTCGGACCCTTCCAGATATCCAAGTATCACCAAACATGGTGGATATCTAACAAAAAGTCAACACAAAACATTAAGGTGGAAACACCACTGAGTGAAAACACAAATCGCCAAATATATCCTTGTGGAGCGAATACTACAGGGTACGTTCCAGCCCCATTCCGCTGCCTGCGGATGCACACAGGCTGTATGGTCACCCTTAATACAACACACGCTGAACAACATGATACTGCAAATCAGAGTATCCAGCAGCACTTGAGGCAGTGAGTCCCACTTTTGAACCAAACCTGTGCAAATCTCGCTGGAGAGACTTTGGATATGCCTTCCGAGAGCGTCCCAGACGTGTTCGATTGGATTCAGGTCCGAGGAACAGGCTGGTAAATTCAATCGTCGGATATCCTCGTAGACAAGGTAGTCCAGTCCCTTGAGGATGGGCGTTGTCATCTATCTAGAGGAAGTTGGCATGTAAAGTCGCACATACTGCTGAAGATGCTGTAGCGATATACCTGACTCGTTACGGTGCACCTTTGAAGATGTAGAATAGTGTATGTCAGTTCAATATTATGCCATCTCCATATTAGTCGTCTTCGAGGATACTGAATGGCCTGAATCTGCTCAAGGTTCTCTCCAGATGTGGAGACATCGGGAATCCAGACTGAATCTGGATTCATCAGAAAACATTGTATGGCTTCACTGCGCCTGTGTGCATGCTGAATATTTTCTGCATCAAGCTAGACGGTGGGTGATGGACCAAAGTTAAGGGGATGCATGGCACGGGACTCCGTATACAGTCTAGTCTCATTTAATTGCTTGTACACGATATTCCGCGACACTGCTATCCCCATGGCTGCTGCCAGGTCTCTGGCGAGTTCTCAATCTGCAATTGAACTGTTCCCATACATCAGTGCCTCTATCTCTCGTTATGTCATTCAGATGGATACTCTGGGCAATGACAACTGTAAGCTAGCATTGATGGAACCACAAGAGTCATCCAGTACTTTATATGGCACATATCAACAATGACAGGTGCTGCAGTCATCCTGACATTTTCTGCATTTTTTTCCTCGCAGCGATGCCGCCACCTTTATATTTTGTGTTTAGTTTCTATTAGTACATGTAGGACATACTGCATCTTTCTGCCAAGTTTGATAATATTTGGATGCCTGGAAGGGTCCGAAGCTGCCGATCCCTTAATTTTTTAGCATGAGTGTAGTTTTAATTATAGTCTTTTTAGAATAATTTGAGTAACATTTATTATAGAAAATTTATTATAGAAAATCACATTTCCATAATAAAAAAATTTGATAGAAACAGGCTCCTCCCCATCAAATTCAGGGCGCAGGTTCCAAATACCTTAACAGGCCCCCTTCCATGTTATGGTCAACAATCATAGATTCTTAGCCAAAAATATCGCGAAAACACCACACGATTTCCTATTTCTCTCTTTTAAATATGCAACAGATACATTTATTAGCATTGTTTCAGAGTAAATTAATTTAACATCAACATCTATTTTTTTCCAGATCTACCCAAAAGTTAAGAAATGAAGTTTAGGAAAAAGTTTAGAAAAAAATTCTCTCTATGCAAACATTGTGATACAGAATAGTTCTATGCATTTGACGTTTAAAGCAGAAAAGTAGTTTATATATTAATTTAATATACTTAACTATAAAAAGAAGTGATAGGCTAATTCATACAATTTTTTTTCCGGTTAAGACCTCAGCCTGAGCCTCTTTGAAGGCCAGGCCCAGTGCTGAGGGACCAACTGACATCCTCTTCCCCAAATAGAAACTAATTCCACCATTAAAGACTTCTGGTGGGGGAAAGGGATTGAAATTTCAAAATGATCCTATTCCTATTCTAAGTCGTCCATAAATAAGAAATTTATCAAGTATCAAAAAAGTAGTCTCACATTTTTAGCGTGATGTAGATACTAAGAATGAGGATTTTTTTTTTTTTTTTGTATTTTGACTTTGGAGGCCAGTCAAATTGAAAATAACCGTAATCATATTTCACGTTGGTTCATTAATCAAAGAACGTTTTACGAAACTCGTTTTTTTTTAGACAAACCAATACGAAATGTGATTATAACAAGACTATGTATGCTTAGTCAGTGATAATAATTCTCTTACACAAACCTTTTAAATAAGGAAAGTGCAGGTAAATATTCCAAGATTAAGGTTTTAGCATTTTCCTGTCCTTGTGGTTTAAAAATATCGAACTCTCCTATTATTCTTTAAAGTGATCGTTTTTGTGTCTTTAAAGGAAAATTATCTGGTTCTGATACTTCTTCAGTAATGAACAAAATCCAGGAAATAAATAGTGATACAAAGTAGAGTCTTTACCAGCACCTGCATTTATTTATGTCAGTTTTGAAAAGTGTTTTAAAAAATGTGAAACTTCTTAGAAATCTTACTGCTTACTTCTTACATGAACAATGGAGAAAAGTCTTAAGGAAAAACAAATTAAAAAGCATAAAAATATAAAGAAAATAATGAAAAGCAAAATATAATTTTAATTCCAAGAAATAAAATGACTTTTTTCAAATACCATCATTTTAACAAAACAAAATAAAAAACCAAGAGTAGCACAAGACAGCACGTTAATTTTTCCAAGGTTAAACCATCATTTTATTTTCTGTTATTGTTGCTTAAGTAGAAAACATGTTTAAACAGTTATTTGCAAAAACAAGGATTATAAACAAAAACCTCTTTGTCTTCGCTCTACGCACTCTTCGTGAACATATCAAGATACAAATGCGTATGTCTAATACTTCATCGTAATCTTCTGTATATATAAAAAGAAAAGTCCTGACTCACTCACTCACTGACTCATCAACGCCCAGCCCAAACCCTTGGACCTAGAAAGCTGGAATTTTGCATAGAGGTTCCCTTTATGATGTAGACAAGGAATAAGGCAGAATTTTTCGAAATTCCCACGGGATAGGGAATAAAGATAAAGAGAATATATTTTCGTTTTGAAATGACCATGAAGTGTGTGGCGGCCCACCCACAATACATCTGAGTTATCCGAAGAAGGCCTGGGAACGGGCTGAGAACTTGTATATTTTCCGATCTCGATATTAATTTGCTAAATAAATAAAGTTTTTTTTTTTTCTTATGCTATGTATGCAAGGGTTTCGGAGCGAAGCGATGGTACCCGGCTAGTCACAAATAAAACAATCCCAAGCTCCTTTGATACCTCTTTGTACATTCTTCACTGTTTCTTTATCTTTGCTTCTTCTTTCTGATTTCCGGTAGAAGGAAACCTTCTCTTCTTTTTCTTTGTGAATCTTCAAAGATTTTTTTCTCGTTTCTTTAGCAATTCTATTAATACTTTTCTTCACTCGGTTTTTCGTATTTTTAGGTTAATATTCAGACGAAACTTATTTTAGATATAATTAAGAATAAGTTGAATTTATCAAGTGTATTTACATTGTTTCATGATATTAACAATTTTGATCTTGAAGTTACTTATATCTTTGTGATTGATTTTGAAAGTAATTTATAATAGCTGGAAAAAAAATAAGTAAATAAATAAATAACAATGAGTAACTTAAATATTTTACATCTGATAATTGAATAGAATCGAGTTATTAGGAATTTTAATCCTTCAAAAATTTTCACTAGGAAACATTTTTATATTTGTAAAATTGTTTTATCAATACAAAAAGGAAACTTTTTAAATTATAATTTTATAAATCTATTTGATAGAAGATGAAGAACCTAAACTAGGTGGTAAACCAAGCGGAAGGAATAACTGTTCTGCCAATTTTGGCTTCAATTCTGTGGTTGTGAATCCTGCTCCAGACATAAAATTTGTCTGTACTTTGGCTTCCATAAATTTCGAAAACACATTGAAGTTCTTCTTGAAAAGCGCCACTATACCAAAAGACGTCGATAGAGATCATTCCATAATAGAGTTGACGGGTTATAAAAAGGTAGGGCTTTAGCATTCGTCTCAAAAATCAGTCCTTTACTGGATAAGAATCGGGCAGTATCAGTATCAAGGCTCTATTTTATTACTATTTATACAGAAGTTACATCACTATAAAAATAACCTCAAATTCAAAAAGGAGAAAGGGTGGCCTCTAAAAACACATTTAAACCATTTACGCTTAACTTCATTTCATCATTTCTCTTGTTTGTTTGTTTTATTTTTAGGGAGATGCCTGCTTTTTTCTTTTGTAATAAATAATAACAAATAAGCATGACGCAATAGAGGCATCCTCTCAGTACCCTCATAGGTACCACAAAGGCAAAGAGAGCTGACAAATAATCACTAAAAATATCCAGAAGAATATTGTATATTGTAGCGCCAGTATTGAATATCCCTAAGAATATCCAGGGTTGAATGAAGATAGACTGAAAACATACTGTAGTTCATTTGATTACCCACTGGCCATTATCGCCAGTCATGTCTTCAAAGATGAATCAAATGTCACTGTGATATTCAGAAAGGAATTATATTATTTTCTCCTATGAGGCCATGGATGCAGAAAAATTATCCTATGAGCCATGGATATAGAATTTGGAATGAGAGGATCGGGATCCTGTGAATATGTGCCAGTCTCTAAACAGCAAGGATTCTGATTGGTTTCTATTAGTTATAATTTCAATCACCTGTTAACAGCACCTCTTTACGTTGACACTTCAGTGTCATTCATCCAGGCCACAATGATCCCATTTTCGAAGGAGAATAATGCAAGATCTATTTTAAGTAAACAAATGGAGTCAAATAGGAAATAAATAACTGAAATAATGTTCATTATTTTTTTTAGATCCATCTTTTTTGCAGTACATTTAGGGTGGAGACATGACGAACGTTGCAAACAATAGATTCTGCCATCAGTTGCAGAGTAACGAAAAATAATAGAGAACTCTAAAAAAAAAAAGTCTGTCAACGTTTCGATACTTGCCCAGACGTGGAACCATCAGTTATTTATTATCTGATATAATGAAATAAAATATTTTTTTCAAGCCAAAATTTCAATAATTTATTATTATATTTTCATCTAATTTCTTCCACAAAACTTCATTTATCCAGCTTTAACTTTATTTTGTGATTTTTGTCTTTAAGTGTAATTTGCTTATAAACACTCTTTTGAGTATAGTCGTAGTTTTCAAACGAAATATTTTTCTTAATATTCCATTAGTTGTTGAGACCAGATTTACAAAGATTTGGTTGTGCTATGAGCTGTTCGTTCTTCCCCCAACAAAATTTCAGAAGGGTTCGATTCCGATGCCTTTTTAGTGTATGGTAAGTGTTATTCAATTAATTTAGAATAAGTAAAGCCAATTCACTAAACCTCGGACGCTACTGTTTCTTGAAAGTGCAATAGCTGGAATAATTAGACCATTATTTCTAGAAAATGATAAAAGGAAGAAACAGACGTATTTTGTTTTCCAAATCACGCCTTCTCAGATTTCCTTTAATGTTTCACTTCCAGTTCTAGTGACACTCTGTCATCACATCATATCTTGAGCAGTGGTATTGAACCTTTTTTATTCTCTTATCAGATATAATTTGTCTTTAGCTTTGTCTTAAAGTTATTGGTGCAAAATTTATCATCTGCTAAATAAAGTCAATTTACCTTCACATAAGTTAAATTCTAATGACACTCTGGCATCACATACAGTCTAGAACAGTGCTTTCAATCACTTTTTGTTCTCTTCTCTCTTTAACTATATGCTCAGATTACTGGTGCGTAATTTATCGTTCTTATTATTTAAATTCAACTTATCTTTATGTAAATAAAATTCTAGGTCCTAACACTATAAATTCAAAAAATCTAGTGGCACCTTTTGCCGCTGTTGAGCCAACTAATCTCACAAACTGCTGCCTTGCTTGACGCTTTCAGAAGCACCATTCCACGCATATTTCTACCAGCCGGGAGTTAAAAGCGGAGAGGGAGAAAAGGATTAAGACCCGTAACAGAGTGAACAACCATATTATTAAAATAAAATAAAAAGAGAAATAAGATGGAAAACAAAATTATCTTATCACAACAGATAATCTACAAAATAAAAGTTTACAGTGCTCAAACTTACTACAATTACTTGTTTCCTCAACTCTAGGATTAGTAGGTGGTGAAACAAGTTTCTGGAATAAATCCTGAGATGGTTTTCCATTTGTCTATCTCATGAAAGATATTATGTTACGGCTTCAAACCTGAATAGAAAGTGAAGACGAAGCAGACAAACATGGAAAGGAAATAAACATCCTTGACTATGCCAGGATTCGAACCCAGGTTCATAAATGTCAGTCTCATCGCTGCATTGACCACAAGGCTGTGCCTGAATGGCTAATTTACTAAAAAGAATGGGTAAAAAATAATAAATCCCTCCTGTAGTACATTGACAGATTTTCTTTTCACATATTCCTGCATCTGTTTTCTCGTATCCCAAGTTGAATAAGAACATTGGTCTAGAGTCAACTTAAATGCTCCAGTGCAGTGTGGTTTCTCATAAGTGGACTTAAAAGGAAAGCCTGCAAACGATACGCATTTCGAGACGCAATGTCCGATAGAGCATTAAGAGCTGGGATCTGTCTCACCTAGAATAGGTGACGAAGACCGTAAACAGCCATCGATGATATTTTTTATAAACTGAGGACAACAGAGTAACCCTTGATAATCGAGTTCACTCCCGACCTCCTATGGCGCAGATTATGTAATTTCGTATTGCTTTTAGAATTTGTTCTATCTTGGTATGCACATTCTTCAGATCTTTCCTCCATTAGATATATTTGGTATCTAGTCTACCGATCATCAGTCAATGGGCTGCTAATGTCACAGACTCCAAACCAGTGACTTAACATTCCTCAGATGAACATAAGATGCAATTTAGTTGATGCCAAGTAAAAACTTTCATCACAGCACAATCAGTATTGAGTATTTTGAGAATCAACATCTCTTATAAGTTATAATCTTTATCTAGTCTTCTTCAATTTAAATTTCAACGTCTTAAGTCTTTTTTACTGATATATTTATAATAAACTATAAGTTAGTTTGTAATAATATAAAAGTAAGAAAATGAATTAGAAAGAAGTCGTTATTAATTATATATCTATATAATTTATTTTTCTTTTGAAATTTATAACGTTAACTCAATATTGTAGATTTAGCTCTTTTTAACTTTTTAATTTCTAATTTATATTTTTAATCTACAAACTTATGAAATATTTAAATACTTAAAACTAAAAACTAACTAAAATATATAATAATTAATAATTAATTAATAATTATTAGTAATAATATTTATTAATAAATAGTTATTATATATTATAATTGAATAAAAAAGAGCAAACTCTTACAATATTGCGTTTTTGTTTTCTAAATTGTTTCTAAATTTTAAATATTTTAAGTTCCACTTATGCCGCTGATGGCGTGAGGTTAAATTGTCCATATCTTCACAGAAACAGTGATATGGTTTTCGTATTTTTTTTTTTTTCAAATTCCACATCACTGTCCGGCTTTACATAGGTAGGCCTATATAAAAAACACTAAGTAAACTAAGAATTGAATTGCCAATTGTTAACAAACATCCCTCGTCAGGTCTGTATAATGGGTGATCCAAATTGCATTGGAATACCTAATTTTGTGATTCCTCCAACTTCATTAGATAATCAAAGTCAAACAGAATAGTACTTAACGCTATTAGCGCAAAAGAATATAATTGCAGATGCAATTAAGTATATTTTCCGAGCGTTCTTCTTTAAGTATCTACTTACTTACATCCTCTAATATTTATTAATTGTTCTCTTTTCATTTCATGTACATATATTACTTAGTTTAAATAACTTTTAATAATTTTAATACGAGTTTTTCTTAATATTTTGCAGCTCTGCGCCTAAAAAATCGGAAAGGTCACTTGCATTGCATTAACAGTGATTCACGGTCTTCAGATGAGAGAAATAGGCCAAGAAACATTCGTCACTAAATTGTTGAGATTCCTTTTATCTAAATCTTTAATACATTTCAGAACTATAATATGTTTTTGCAATTTACCGCTTTTATAAACAAGTATCACGTAATTTCGAGACAGCAGATAAAAAAATATTGTAAGAAATGCTTTATAAAGTCTTTGAATCATTTGTGCACCTCAGAAAAATATTAATGGGGAAATAAAGAATTGAGAAACTGATTTATCAATATTTCATTTTTATGATGAAAATAAGATATCTAATTATCATAACAATTGTAAGTTACAATATACATTTATAATGATCTACGTCTTTTCAAACGTCTTCTATTCTTTAATATCAAAAGAGGAGGGTTTCTTCTTGCTTTGTCGTCTGCATCTTTATGAATGCTAAAGAAACAAAAAATTAATCAGGATAGAATAGTTTTTCTTTAAAATAAAAGTTAGAAAAATAAATAGCTCTTAAGCAAACAAAAACGGACGATTTTTATGGGTTTTAATGGAAAATATCGTGCTATTAAAATTTTGAATTCCCCAATGAATATAAACAATATTTTTTTATTTAACATCTCCATAAAGTTGTTTTTATCCAAGATTTTATCAATTTCTACTATTAATTTAAAGAATCAGCGTCTAGGTGGTAATATTAATTTTTAGCATTTTACAGTACATTGAAAAGCTTTTTAAAAATTATATAAAACTGTACCCATTAATGTATTAGGCTATTGAAAAAGAGTAGCTTTGACTTAAGCAGCATTTCCCATTCTTTTCAGATACTGGTGAAGAAAATGAATTTGGTCTAAGCTTATAAAATAAATACACTGAAATGCCAAAAAACCTGGGATTCTTTTCTAATTATCGTGTAGGTCGTCATCGCGCTTTGATGACGGCAGCAACACGACTCCACAAGTGCTCTGAATTACGTACTGTGGAGACAGTCACACCATACATCCTGCAGAGCGTCCCACAATTATATAATGTTTGCTGGTAGTGGATTCTAGCAGTAATGGCACATTGAAGTTCTTCCCACAAGTGTTCGTTGACGTTTCAATCTGGGCCAAGACATGACGGTAAACTCAGAAGAATGCTCCTCCAGCCATAATCGTAGCCTTGTGCGGTGATGCATTGTCGTGTTGAAAGAGGCCGCACCCGTGAGGGTCAATGCATGCCAAGAACGGATGCTGATGTAGCGGCTACAGGTTTCAGATGTATGAAGGGTCTTAATGTCTGCCAGTTGAACACACCCCATACAGTAACAGATCTATCGCCACCATGCTTTGTACCTTATAGGCATGCAGGATCCAGGGCCGGGTGGGATTCACATCTTGAGTCGCCCATCTGCCAGGATCCTCGATTCATCGGTCCAAACTACACGTTTCCGGTCATCTAGAGTCCAGTGGATGAGTTCCAGATCCCCGGCGAATGCAGAGCCTGGTGTTGTGTGGTCAGCAAACGCACCGAGTGGGACTTCTGCTCTGGAACTCCATAGAACAGAAGGATCGTTCGAACGCTGATTCTAGTACTGGCCCCAGCATTGATTTGCGCTGTTACTTGCAACAATGTTGCACGTGGATCGATCTTACGATATGTGCCAGAAGCCCCTGTCCACATTCATCAAGTGCTTTTTTCCGATCTGGTACGCTAGATGTTTTCCTAATTTCGTGTAGTCCAGGGACACCCTTGAAATTGTTGAATGTGTGAATCCGAACTTCGTCATAATTTCCACAATACCCGAGCCCCTACAATCGGGTAGTCTTTTTTGAATTCGCTTATCTTACAATCTGCCATTGAATCTGCAGATGATACTACTTTAGATTATATACTGTACAGGAGAAGGTTGCCTAAATCGCACCACTTTTCACAAAACGCCATATAAAATCCTAAGTTTAAGAGATAATGTTGAAATAAACTTACTTTTATTTATGTTATTATTTAAGATATAATATATATATTTTTGTGATTTTCAGTGGTCCCTAGGTTACAGCTTGCCTGTAAAACACAGGGGACCGCTCTTCCTTTTATGCTTGCTGGATGTCACACTCTGTAGTGGCCAAACGGTTAGAGAT
>JAFIDM010002131.1:3843281-3854957 GCA_023159025.1 Thereuonema tuberculata
ATGTCACACTCTGTAGTGGCCAAACGGTTAGAGATATTAAAATGAAATCTTCACCATATCTCAGACCTCTAGGACCACTCCCTCACCGGAAGTTAAGGTCAAAAGTGGTCGCGTCCAATAAAATTTTGTTTATAAAATTGTGCATATTATGGGCCGCTTTGCTTTTGACACTGTCTAAAAGCACTAATTATCTTGTTTTCACCCTTCTTTTATTATTTTATTTTTATGTTAATATAAAACCTTTAACAATGGTGCAATTAAGGCAACTGGTCTCCTAAATATGTACGCAGCAGGGGTTTGAAGTACATATGATATACAAGAAAAATTATGTTAATTCAATATTATACAATTTATTGCTAACAAAAACTGAATTACAAAAGATTACAAATAAACAATAGACTAAATGAAATGAAATGACAAAACAGCCATAGAAATGAAAAGAAAGATAATATTAAATAGGAATTGAAACGAAAATGAATCAAAAAATCATAAGCGTTTTTAGGCTTTTCCCTCCATCTATTTAGTATTTTAGATTTTTTTTTTTTTTTAATGATTTTTTGCAAGATTTTTATTTTGCAAGAATCTAAATAAATGACTCTTATTTCTTTGTTACTCCAGCACATCTTTCGTGGAACCATTTTCCACAAAGTTGACATTTTACCGTATCCTACTACATCTTCCTCTCTAATGAAGCATAACCATTTTGTAGTTTCACCCAAAGCTGAAGCAGCAGCTGACGAAATTTGCAGTTGCTTCTTGCGTGCGACCAGACCGAAGCTCCAATGCATACCAAGGCACATGTTGACAGATATTTGGAATCGATGTGTACGGCGGTGGCGAACGCACCCCAATGCATTCCAACGGTTTGCAAGGCGACCGTTGGCGTTGGCCTGCGTTCGGTCGCTTACCGATACTTCAAAGAGATGTTTGATTTTGTGTGGACGAGTTAAAACGTTTTCAGTCGTTGGCAAGTATTCCCTGGTGTGGGAGGTATTGTTTAATTCGTGTTTCGATAAGGAATGGGACGATGATTAGTTCAACTATATCGGGATAATCCTGTATTACGGGATCCTAGCAATAGAAATTATAAACTCTCAAAAAAGAAGATAGATATTTGGCAGAGTATTGCAGTTGAACTCCGAAGCTCATCCAGCAAATTACTTGTATTGTAGGCACTTTTTTTATATGGTGTTTGTCATCCACAAGCGTTTTGGTTTACGTTCTTCTTGTTGTTTTGAACTAAAAATCCGGCACTTGCACATAAATCATCATCACTTGACGACATTACGAGATGATCAATTCAATTCCTTGTCGCGTAAAATGACAACCAACGGTTTCCAATTCAAAACTAAATCCGATGTGGACGACAACATTTTATCAAAATCAAAATCATTTCCAATCGTTTCCAATCCCAAAACACATTCGGTCGAGTTGGCGTTGGTTTGCATTGGAACTTGGTCTGTACGCACCCTCAGACTTCTTACGGGCAGTGCCATCAGAGTTTTATGCGCGTGCTCCATTATTTTCGTTCTTCAAGGTTTAAGTTTTTACGGAATTAAAGTAAGTAGTTCAGCTTTTTGCAGAGGTTCTTCAATCGTTTTGTGTGAATAGGAGCGTGACGTAAAACTGAGCTTAATTCCTGTATTGAGAAAATGCCTATCACAGAATAGTTTCTAAAATTGCACTGATGCGATTTCAGAAGCCCATTGGGGGTGCGATTTACGATACGGCGCAATTCTGAAAAAGTGTTTTCTCATAACTCTTACAAGAGAATAATAGCCAATCTAAGAGGTCGAATATGTTTCCTAAAGTATATCTAACAGTCTGCCGTAGTGAAATGAAAATAGTCCAGCTTACCGCAGTCCCAGTGACAAAAACTATGAAAATATTAAAGGAAAATGCAGAATATCTTTTGAGGACGAACAGAACAAATAGCAAATGGACGACAACAATCCAACTACAGTGGAATCATGGGAGCTCAATGTGGTTTACTTTTTCACAAAATAGATGGCAGTAATCACCATTTATAAATTGGTAAACATGACAGGTGCGATTTGGGAAACGGTGCTATTTCAGAAACTTTGCCCTAAGTGCCGTTATTTATATACAGATTTCATTAACGCAAACGATGAAATAAACATGGTAGCGCCCTTCCAAGTTTTTTTGGCATTTTCGTGTAAAGGAGGACTTTATTTATTACGAATCTAATCAACGAAAACCTACGAGGGAGAAATATAGTTATGATCTCTACTATAATAACAAATAATGTAAGATTTTAAACCGCAATATTACAGTCCATATCCAACTGAAATTTCTTACTCTAACTCGAAATGAATCTTGAAAGAAGGAAAATATTCTTAAACGAAATGTTCTTGAAAAAAAGAATTTAACAAGCAACTTATCATAAAAGGAAAAAAGAAAGAAATCCCAGCGCATATAATTAAGCTTTTATTTATTTTATTATTGACCCTTAGCTTTGTTAATTAAATTCCTTTCGACCTTAGAGGTTAAGGACAGTGCGTTTAAACTATGACAGATGATTTTTTAGTCTCAGATCCGCAGACTAAAATTCCCGTTTTGTCTGTCCTGAGGACAAGTATCATTAAAATCTCATTAAATTATCATTAATCACAACAGTTGCGTCTTTTCCAAGCACATCAATCACATTTATAATAATAAGGAAATTAAAGCAATATCAATTATATTTTCTTATCAGAAGATATTGCGAAGCATTGATTGGTTTCGAAAGCGATTGGTTTACTAATCGCTTTCACTACCTAGTTAATTGTTGTTGTTGTTTGATTGGATACGACTGTCCTGTGCGGAAGTGCTATTCATAACCTTTCGGGCAGTTCTGAGCCTGTCATCGAGCATAAATCCGGCTGATGATTCCTAATAAGGATGAAATAGCTGTTCCGGATTCCCGTCCAGGATGGGTCAAAACGCGAAAAGCTTATTTATATGTCTGAGATTTGACTTTTTTCAATTAACGAAATATTCTTATTTAACTAACATTGAAAACCTAAATTTTTGGTTTGAAATGTTTTGAATAACTAATATTTCAAAATAATTACCAAGGATTAAAAAGACATACGTAATCAAGTTTTATCAAATTTCGTGAAAACTGCTGAGAACAACTAAAAGCACAACCGAATTGTCGGAAGTCTTTATCTAAAATCTATAAAAAGAAAGAAAATGAAAAGAAAATTAATTTGTAAGACGTAACTGGTCTTGTGTTAAATAAGTTAAAAACCAACAACACTAACAAAAACTACATTTTATTAACTTCATTTGTATAGTAATTCAATACTACTAAGGAGAGGATATGCCTGCACAACCTTCTATATTTTACAGAACAATAAATGATCGTTATTTTAATGTCCGAACAGTGTGGCAACAATATTGAATCCTGCTGGGCCACCACCCCCGCATAATGTTATGATACATCGCCGTCCTTAGCAATTGTCCAGCAGTGTATATTTATATAGCTTATTAGCCTTACATATGTTACGTAAAAAACTCTTTCTCTAGCAAATTAATATCGAGATCGGAGAATCTACGACTCCCTGTCCTTTGTAGTTTTCTCCACGCACCAGTGGCGAATATAGAATATATATATATATTTTTTTGGGGGGGGGGATCCTAAGATTAATATAAGATTAGGTTAAGTAATTTTAAGTAGACACCCCATGATACTTTATGTGAGTTTTTTTACGGTACTTATTTTTTTCTTTATATTCATTATTTCGGAAGGGGGGGGGGCAGGCCCCCTCCCCTTATATTCGCCCCTGCCACACACAATATTACTTGAAACTTCCCCAGTTGGTAAAACATCACGTGATCATTACCAATTAATGTTAAATTCTAAATGATAATTACAAATTAATTTTAAATTCGTATTAACGATTGAAATTCCGAGAAGCCAATGACACCTAAAATCTTCCGCCACGCAAGGGGAAGCATAGAGAAAGGCTTAATTGAGGCATATTGTGGGTTTGCCGACACTAATTTCAAGGGTCCGCTACACCCTTCATGATCATTTACCCTTCCCCAAATTACAAACTTTTATTTTTATACTTTTTACATTGTCTACACTGTGGAACCTACCCATAAGCCAAATTTCAAGTTTGTAGCATACTGGGAAGTATGCTAAGCATTTCGAATACACACACACACACAATCGTTCCCTTTATACGTATATCATAGATTTTTAAATTATCCATGATTTTATAAACCTTGATAGTAGTTAAGATGATGCTTTCTGCAGGATTTTGAGGGTTTTTCGTAACATGATTTTACTCTTTAAGGTTTTTTTATAATCAATCTTTATTTTTTAAAGAAATAACTACTTTAATTTGGAACTTCATTGTGGAAATCTTTAACTGGCAATTTAATATCTCGAATTTCTCTTCAACGTCACAAAGGATAATTTAAAAATCCTTTTTTATGTCTCTCTTATGATATAAATGAACTGAGGAATTTAATCCATCTCCACTGAATTTAATAAAACGATGTCATGACTACATCAAAATCGAATTTTTTGAAGAATCTCCTAATTTTCAGCTTATTCTTAGTTTGTACTGTGAACATTTGTTAGGATTTCTTTAAATTACCATGTTTCTGTTTTGGTAATTAAAAAAAAGAGAAACGAAAAGTTAAATCACAATTTGCTTCGGAACTATGTATTTTTGTCAATGTAATTCGGAATTCAGTTATTACAATCTCTACTAGAATGCTTTTAAGAAAAAATCTGAAAATGAGTCACTAGAACGTCGACCTACCTAATAATAAATTCTGATTTCTATAAAAAAAGATATTTATAGTAAACAAAAGCATTGAGAGCAATTATTGACAAAGAAGAATCTTTCAACCATCAAAAATTCGGAAGCAGATTTATTATAAACGAATGTTTACTTCGTGACAGTTTCTCCTTTTGGTACCGAATCTTGCATTGAATGAGATCAAAGGTTATTTCTTCCGTGCTTATCTTCGAATCTGTTAATGTTTATACGATTATTTCTAAATTGCAATATATAATTTGCTAAGATTGTTCAAATGTTTTTTTGCATATTTGTGCTTCTGAATTTTGTGCGTCTTAAGAATCATTGTTGCCTTATATTTGATTTTTAAAGTTTAATTGATTCTGAAATCGTTATTAAGGAAATTTAAATTTTTTCCATATTTAATTTTACCTTCAAAGCGTACGATGAGTATATCTTATCAAAAAAATTAGGATCTGTAGAAACAGAGTTTAATAACATCGACGTTGAGCCGCGAAGAGCAGAATCCGGATAATTGCAATCATTTTTTCCCTCTATATTTCCTTTGGTTGTCAACACTACTGTCATTCCAAAGTTTCCGGAGCAGATATTTTTTATATGAAAAGTGGAACCCGGGAATAATTTGTCTGTGACTCCTAAAGAAAAGAAATATCAGAACAGTAATTGTATTAGAAATTAATTATTAAATACCATCCTACAAATAGCAAACAAAAAAATAAATCTAATAACTAAATGACCCTAAAGTTCTGTGCACTAAGGTTATAATTAGGATTTTTAAAGATTATTGGGTAAAGAAATACGAATGGATTCTTTTCTTATTTGCTGTTTAGTTTCAATATTTGTTATTTGGCAAATTTACAACGAATAATTAATCCATAAGAAAGACGTTCCTCGAAGCTATCTACACTGATCAAGGGTTTTCTGCGAAATTAGCCTGCATAGGGTAAGATCTTTATTGTGTTGGGTGAATACTTCTATTTCGTCCATGTTCAACGCACACTATGGGATATTAATTTAGTATTATTATTATTTTGAAAAAGTTTCAAACCACGGGTTTCCCCAGCAAAGACAATATGGCAGATCAAGGACCAAAGCACATATTGCCAAGTGTAAAAAAAACAAACAAACTGGAAGAATGGTTAGGGATGTGTGGTTGTCAATAAATTTCCTAATTATGAGTATTGAGTTGAGTATCACAGCCTTCTGGAGTTGTGCATAAGTGTTTTTGTGAAGTCCTAATGTGCTGAGGCTGTGGTGCAATGTGTGAGGCACGAGGACAATGGGCAGACAGTGGCGGACAGGATGATGGATACAACACATACTCGGTCCTGCCTCCACTGCTTCTGGAGCTCATGTGCTAGATCGGTGTATTTACTGATCTTGTCTACGTGAGTTTTCTGCATGTTCTTGCTGACAGGCACTGCAATATCAATAAGATAGGTATGTTTGTTGACCTTATCAACTAGTGTAATGTCAGGTCTGTTATGATGCATGGTTTTGTCTGTGTGAATTCGGCGGTCTCAGTACAGCTTTTGTGAGGGTGACTCTAGTACGCTTTGTGGTATGTACTGTAGTACGGGACCGTGTTCTTTTTAAGTGAGTATTTGTGTGCTAGCTGTTGATGAACAATCGTCGCTACCTGATTGTGTCCTAAGGTAGTCTGTTTGGGAGAGAAGGGGACAGCCTGGTATTTATGGTCAATTGTCTCATGCTTAGTGTGGCATTTCCTGAATGTGTCGTCCTGCGTGTTTGCATCGTGTAGAATGTGTGTCTTGTAGTAGCGTGTGGGGATGACTTGGTCCTGTATCGCGATCAAGAACCATTCGGTATCCCCAAACAGCTCATCACTCGTCAGCATCTGTTCGATGCTTCCATGTCCACATAAGCTGTTGGCTGAGTTCGTGGCGATGTCTGCTGTGGAGTTCCTTACAAGCCCATTATTCACGCAGCTGCTGTGTGGGGGTGTCGGGGGTGTTGAGTGTTAGAGAAGGGTTTGTGAGGTCCAGAGGTGTAAGGTGTATGTTAGCCTTTGCAATGACTGAGTGGAGTGAGGAGTGTTATGCTCTTTGGTGGACGTGTTCCCTAAGTGTGTGCACTTTTTTTCGTGTATGGTTGATGGGGTTGATGAGTCCTCGGCCTCCCTCGTTGCGGGGAAGAGTCATCGTTTCCTTAGCGGAATTGGGATGGTGCATGTTGTGTTTCGTATAAAAATATAGAAAGATTGATCACTTAAGAAAATATACATATACACTGTCCAGCCACTTTATTAGGTACACATACCTACTAGCATCTTGGGCCTCCTTTTGCTCTCAAAACAGTCGGAATTCATCGAGGCGTGGATTCCACAAGATGCTGAAAACGTTGTTGAGGTATTGTGTACCATGCAGACATGAGTATGTCACACAGTTCCTTAAGATTTGATTGGAGGTGTAGGCCTCAGCAAACAGCCCATTCCAGCTCATCCCACAAATTTTCAATCGAGCTGAGATCCGGACCACTACAGCAAGGAAAAGCCATCGTCACGTTTCTCAAACCATCCCATAGTGATGCGGGCTTTGTACACCGGTGCATTATCCAGCTGGAAGTAGCATCTGCATGAGAATAAACTGTTAACATGAATGGTTGCACTTGGTCAGCTACGATGTTTAGTTACGCTCTAGCATCCTGACGTGCCTTCAGAGGTTTGAATGAATCCAACGTGTGCCAAGAAAACATCCCCCACACCATGACACTGCCCCGACCGGCTTAAAGAGTTGTTGTGAGACACAGCATTTGTGCGCACAGCAGAGGTGTACCCAATAAAGTGGCCAGCCAGTGTATATATTAAACTTAAATATACCAAAAATTGATACAACAATTTCACACAGAGTAATGGATTAATTACAAACAAATCAAAAACAAACACATATGTGAAAGCAAAATTAATGGTTATGTAATTCAAAAGTTAGCTTAATAATGTAGTTTACAATTAACTGTAAAATTATAAGTTTTGTATATAAATTATTATAAAAAAGGGATTAATTGCTCTGCTTAATCTTATCATCAAAAAAAAATAAGTTTTTATTTATAATCCGTTTCAAAGATGTAATTTAGAAATCTATTCGGATGTAATTGGTTAAAAATTTTATATAGAGTTCTTTCATTATGCCTCAAACCATAATTATTCTTAGGAAAATTGAAAGGATTTATCTCAATCCTTGTATTTCTTTTATTAATAGAGTTTATGTTGTTTATAAAATGGTTTCATGTATGAAAAACAAATAAAAATAAGAGGATAAACAATTTTTTCAGTAGGCAAAAGGATATTATATAATTTTCTAATAATTTAAATCTATTTATATTATTTATTTGCTTTTTTTTTTAGTAAATGCAAGATTCAATACTCTAACATACAGAAGATTTTAATATCATTATTTGTAGTTTTTGTGGAAAAATACTCGTATACCTAATATATTGCATGATTAACCGAATATTACTTAGAGTTTAGTTTTTTAATAGTTATTTACTGATTATTCCAATTTAAATTTGCTTCAAAAAAAATATTTAAGTATTTCTAATTTTTTCAACATTGTTACAGTTACACTTTATTTGAAAATTTCTAACACCTTCACAGTTGGCGTCATGTCATTTTATTTCAACATTGTAATGTAAAGGTTTACTTTTTGTTTTCTTTATCATCAATTTAGTTTTTCTGTGAATTATTCCTATTTTATTTCTTGTAGACCAAGATCCAATAGAATTGAAATTTGTAAATATTTATTTGCATCTAACAAGTTTTCATCATCATTTAAGAAATGTTTGGATGCATTTCACTAGCTATATCTAAGAATAACTACTTTTCTACAGCTATAATTTTTGTTGGATATAGATTAACAAGTCTATTAAATACCCTCAAAGTTTCATTTGTTTATGTCGATAAATTGTTGGAAAAATAATTTAAAAAGTTATTATACTTCAAGATATCTTTATATCTTGTTTCTTGTTTAACATACAAAATAGAAATATGACACGTTACTACGAGATATTATTGTGCATTTCGAAAAAAAAAATAATCAGCTTTGTATTTATGATTAGGATGGAAATAATCCCTTAGAATGAATTTTTTAGGCATTTGTATACTCACTGTTTCTAGGTCCAACACACACCTACATCAGTCTCTCATTTTCATTCTACTTGTCGTTCATAGATATCCTTTACATAAACTGAACTAGAGTAATACTGGAGTCGAATAATACAAATCCCAATAAAATTGAGCCACCCAAACAAGCAGTTATTAACAGAAATATAGTCGGAAATGCATGAAAAGCCATTTGTTTCCATCTTTAACTGAATATAATTTTTTTTTTACTGAGCACTCTAGCAAATTGCCAGGGATTTCTTTGGACGCATGTGACTAGATATATCTAAGTTTAACGTTTTTTTGTACTGCACCAATTCACATGAAACTTTATATCGAACTAAACTATAGTCTGCAGCTGTATTCCATAAGGTTTGGTGCAATAACAAGAAATAGAAAAAAAACCTAAGTAGTTCTTCAAGGTCAACACATCACTCTAGCCAATAGCCATAGATTTGTTTGGAAGCAAGTCATTAGATATATCTAAAATACCTTTTTTCTCCTGCACCTATTCACTTGAAACTTTATATCGCACTAAAGTATAGTGTTGTGTTGGATTCTGTAAGGTTTGGTTACAAAAAAGAAATACAAAAAAATCGAAGTAGCTCTTCAAGGCCAGCACAGCACTCTAGCCAACTACTATATATTTATTTCGATTTATCAGACTAAATCTATATAAAAAAATACTTTTTTTCTCCAGCACCTATTAACTTTATGTCCCACTAAAGTACAGTGTGTAGTTGTATTCTGTGTGACTTCTTCAATTCCAAGCACTACAAAAAAATCTAAGTAGCTCTTCAAGGTCATCACGGCCCTTCAACCAATAGCTGTAGATTTGTTTGGCAGCAAGTTACAAGATATCTATCTAAGTATACCTGTGTTTTTACTTCACCTCTTCACTTGAAACTTTATATCACACTAAAGAATAGTGTTAAGTTGGATTCTGTGAGATTTGGTGCAATTCCAAAATGAAGAAAAAAATCTATGTAGTTATTGAATGTCAGCACAGGTCTTCAGCCAGTAGCTGTAGCTTTGTTTGGCTGCAAATGACTAGCTCAGAAAACCATTTTTTTTCTCCTCCACCTAATCACTTGAAAATTTATATCACATTAAAGTATTGTGTTGAGTTGCATTCTGTAAAATTTGGTGCAATTCAGAGGAGAAGAAAAAAATCTCAGTAGCTCTTGAATGTTTTCAGCCAATAGCTGGAGATTCACTTGAATCCCTATATCGCACTAAAGTATAGTGTTGAGTTGGAGTCTGTAAGATTTAGTGCAATTCCAAGAAGAAGAAAAAAATCTAAGTAGGTCTTCAATGTCAGCACAGCCTTTCATCTAATAGCTGTAGATTTGTTTGGCTCAAAGTTTCTAGATATATCTAACAATATCTAATTTTCTCTTGCACCAATTCACTTGAAACTTTATATCGCACTAAAGTATAGTGTTGAGTTATATTCTTTAAGCTTTGATGGAATTTCAAGAAAAGGAAAAAAAATCTAAGTAGCTCTTGAATGTCAGCACAGGTCTTCAACCAATCGCTGTAGCTTTGTTTGGCTGCAAATGACTAGCTCAGAAAACCTTTTTTTTTTCGCCTGCACCTAATCACTTCAAAATTTATATCACACCAAAGTATTGAGTTGAGTTGGATTCTGTAAGCTAAGCCTGGAAGGAATTCCAAGATGAAGAAAAAAATCTAAGTAGCTCTTGAATGTCAGCACAGCCTTTTAGCCAATAGCGGTAGATTTTTTTGGCAGCAAATGTCTAGCTATATCTAAGAATATCTGTTATTATCCTACATCTATTTTCTTGAAACTTTATATTGCACTAAAGTATAGTGTTGAGTTGGATTCTGTAAAATTTGTTGGAATTCCAAGAAGAAGAAAAAATTCTAAGTAGCTCATGAATGTCAGCAGAGGTCTTCAGCCAATAGCTGGGATTTGTTTGGCTCACGGTTACTAGCTATATCTAAGAATATCTAATTTTCTCCTGCACCTATTCATTTGAAACTTTTTATCGCACTAAAGTATAGTGGTGAGTTAGAGTCTGTGAGATTTGGTGCAATTCCAAGAAGAAGAAAAAAATTTTCAATGTCAGATAGGACTTCAATGTCGGCACAGCCCTTCAGCTAATAGCTGTGAGATTTGTTTGGCTCCAAGTTATGAGGTATATCTAAGAATATCTGTTTATCTCCTGCACCTATTTACTTGAAACTTTATATCACACTAAAGGATTGTGTTAAGTTGGATTCTGTGAGATTTAGTGCAATTCCGAGATGAAGAAAAAAATCTAAAGTAGGTCATCAATGTCAGCGCAGCCCTGCAGCTAATAGCTGTAGATTTGTTTGGCTGCAAGTTACTAGTTATATCTAAAAATATCTGTTTTTCTCTTGCACCTATTCACTTGCAAATTTAAATCAAACTAAAGGATAGTGTTAAGTTGGATTCTATGAGATTTGGTGCAATTCCAAGATGAAGAAAAAAATCTAAGGAGCTCTTTAATTTCAGCACAGCCCTTTAGCAATAGCGGTAGATTTGTTTGGCTGCAAGTTACTAGCTATATCTAAGAAAATCTGTTATTATCCTGCACCTATTCACTTGAAACTTTATATCGCACTAAAGTATAGTGTTGAGTCTGTGAGATTTGGTGCAATTCCAAGAAGAAGAAAAAAATCTGAGTAGGTCTTCAATGTCAGCACAGCCTTTCAGCCAAAAGCGATAGATTTGTTTGGCTGCAAGTTACTAGCTATATTTAAGAATATCTGGTTTTCTCCTGCACCTAT
>JAFIDM010002131.1:3891389-3908524 GCA_023159025.1 Thereuonema tuberculata
ATTGCCATTCAACATGAATTTTTATAGGCTTTCCAATGATATATTACTTCACCACCCTTTCCATTGAAAATTGTGAAGTTACCGTCCACCCCCGCGTCAGCAATGAACTGTTCCAATTAAAACTAACACCATCAACTGTCCCCCTCGAAAATAAATGGAGTTGCTTGAAACATTTGTTTTCTATCACGTACCGTTTCGGAAATATTTAGCTGTAACAATTTAATTGGTCCACCCTGTATATATATTTATTAAAAGAATTATATCCAAAACACGAGTTCCTATACACTACTGTCCTTATATACATTCATAAGATGATGAAATATAATTCAATTCAGTTAATTTACTTAGTTTTCCCATTGTATTTCTATTAATTTTAAGATTGAAATTTGTAGAATTGATAATACAGCAAAGATACAGTCTTTAAACTATAAAATGAGAAAATTTAAAATCCAATTAAAAATTTAACTTTATGAAACTAATTAAATTTCTTATTACTGTTCTGTAAAAACGCAACATAACTTCAAGCTATTGAAATGGACGAGAAATTTTTCTATGATCTTATTTTAATTTCTTTGATTGTTTCGTTTTGGTTTAATGCACCGGTCGGCAACCCGCGGCACCCGGGCCGCATGCGGCCCATGAGGCGTTTTGTTGCGGCTCGCGAGGCATTTTGGAATAAAATATTGTACATAAATATTGTAGGTTTACTCAGTATACAATACTGTAATGACATATGGCCCAAGTGCGGCCCGCACTAATTCCCACGTAAAATATTTGGTCTCTTACAACAAAAGGTTGCCGACCGCTGGTTTAATGTATCAATTCTAAAACTCCATTCTCAGAATCTTTTCTTTTTATCTTTTTAAAAAAAATAATATTCCGATGTATTTTATTTCTATGTCAATGGGTAAAGCCTATAGAATGATGCTAAATTAAAAAGTAACAATGTATGGAATTCGTTAATAGGATTTTTTTTTTATCGCTCCAAATATGTTTTATCCCATTTATTACTGGAGTAGAATAATAATATATTCAAATTATATATTATATAATTTTGTTGTTTAATTAAAATTATTTTTTATTATTCAATTCTTTTTTGTACGAGGGGTCTTCAATAATTTCGTGCAAAATAATAGAAAGAATACATTTACTCAAAAAATTTTATTCACAGCTTTTCGACATAATACCCATCGACCTCTATACATCGTTGCATCCGTTTGAACCAACTACAGAAGCACCCAGTCCAGTCCGCAGCAGACACCTCACCTATTTCATGTAGGTATGCCTCCAGAGCCTCTTTGTCACTTTCGAAACGTCGTTCCCGTAACTTTGATTTCTTCTTTGGAAAGAGAAAGAAGTCCAGAGGAGCGAAATCGGGAGAATGGGGCGGGTGCCCCAGTTCCTCGAGTTTTCCGCCAGAAACTGCTTGGTTAACCTCGCAGTGTGTGCAGGACAATTGTAATGATGCAGTAGCGGGCCTCTGCACCAGATTCTCGGACGAACCTGGGCGATGGTTTCCAGAACACGGGAGCAAACATCCGTGTACCACTTTGTAGTGACAGATTTCTGTGTTTCTAAGTGTTATAATGTGCACACGTGACTGCTTTGACGGATGAACGTTGCAACCATCATTTTTTTCACATTTCGTTCGCGCTTGAACTTCAATGGTGGAGGTGCCTCTTTTTGCTGCCATACGGACGACTGTTGCTTCGTGAGTAGGTCGGAGTGATAGACCCAAGTCTCATCAGCTGTTAGTATCTCACTCAACGCATTCGAAGCACCTTTGTTGAAATGCCGCAATATTTTTCGTGACAACTCCACACGAGTGGATCTCTGTTCAGCAGTCAATTGATGGGGTACTGTACGACTGGATATTTTGAAGTCGTAGAAAATCATAGTATGAAAGGCTTCCTGAGACATCTCCATTGCGGCACAACGTTTACGTGGCTTTCGTGTCACAATGAAACGGCGCGGCGCGTGCTTGATTGCATTTGAAGCCGTGTGCGAGAAGTGTTTTATTCTAGTAATTAGACTTAGGCGCTTCTGATAGGCTAATTTTTTGTTTATTTTTCACATTAATTTATATGCTTTGCACGAACTTATTGAACACTCCCTCGTACAATTGACAATAACTTACAATTTGGTTGCATTCTTCTATATTTCCTTGATGTTGGCATTGGTAATCTATTGAAACAGTATTTCCGAAAATAACATTTATCAGCGAAAACAAATAAAACATGGAAAACATCATTGGTTTTAATCGTAAATGGAAAGAATAACAAATTATCTTCAATTGCTTAGATTTTTCAGCTTTGGAGGAAGTTAAAAAAAAATCATTTCAAAAAATTCAATTGGTTTCATAATACAACGACATTAAATACCTCAGATTCCTCCTTTGAAGCCAAGGTTTAAAAAAGTAATTGCACATCGTAAAATATCAAACTTCTGACACTTTTAAATGGAGAGTTCGTAATTCAAGAACTAACTTGAACTTTATTGAAATATTTCTATAGTATTTTGCAAGTAAGTAAAAAAAAAAAAGTAAAATAAAAGGCAGAATGTTTCTGTTAAAAATCGACAGTTATTTCAGTTCTGCTTTTTTCAGATTTCATTTTTTTTCTTTGTTTTTATATCTGAATAATGTCATTCAATTTAAAGCAAAAATGAGAATTAGCATTTAAGTTATATTATTTCAAAATTACAAGAAAAACATACATCTTTTCACTTTTATAAATCATATACTCTCTTGTTTATTGATAATATGAATATGTTATATATGTTGATTTCCTTTTTTTATAATATAACTGGTTTCTTATTTATCATACCGGGTGATCAAGAAATAACAGGAGGTGTTCGGAGCCCTGTAGCGTATTATGTACTGGACGAAATAGAACAAAATTTGGCCAACATACACATTAAAGTATGCGGTTTCGATTTGTCAAGAAAAAAAAAATTGTAGCAAACAACGCCGATAGGGGAAATTCTGGCGCTGCGGTCGAAAAATGCATCATGAAATTTGCATATACGGGTACTTTGTGACACGATATCGAGGATAAAAGGAGGGGTTGCGGGAATTCTAGTCATTCTGCAAGAAGTCGCCCGTCGATGGCGTTGTCACTACGTGATCGTGCCTTATTAGTCAAGCTGTTTTATCAGCGTGTTGAAAATGCCAATGCTGCTCTTCGTGAATACCGGCGGTTAAAACAGTTACGTAGAGGACCGATGACCATAACTAACTTACGAAGAATGGTTGAAAAATTTGAAAGAACAGGAACTCTTGGTGGGCAACCATGCCGAGGACGTAAACTTATCAAGCAGGATCAAGTTGAAGAAGTTGCAACTGCCGTTCAGGATCAGGCGATAGCTAATAAGCAGGGTACCAGCAGTGCACGTTTAATATCACAACAAACAGATATCCCGTTGTCGACGGTGCAGAAGATATTGCGTAAGATCCTGAAATTTTATCCGTATAAGATAACACCCATTCAAGAATTGCTCCCAGGGGACAGAAATACCCGATTAGAGTTTGCTTTAAATTTTTGGCTGGATTGGAAGTGGATGACGAGTGGCCGTGGCGGATATTATGGACGATGAAGCTCACTTCCATGTGCACGGTGATATCAACACACATAACTGCCGTATTTGGGCTAATACAAATCCACACGTTGGTCAAGAGATCCCCTTACATTCGCCGAAAGTCATAGTTTGATGTGGGTTCACTGCTTCTTTTATCATCGGCCCGTACTTTTATGAAAAGTTGGTAAAAATGGACTAGTGATTTGTTCTGTCAATTCCGACAGGTATGTAGATATGCTCGAGAACTTTGTGATATCTCAACTGCAGCAAAGAAATTGTATCGATTCTATCATTTTCATGCAAGATGGTGCGCCACCGCATATCGGACGTCGGGTGAAGGATGTCCTGCGTCAACATTTCACAGACGCTAGAGTAATTAGTCGCGCATTTCCCATTAATTCGCCTCCGAGGTCCCCTGATCTGAATCTTTGCGATTTCTGGTTGGGGGGCTACCTGAAAAGCATTGTGTACCAAGGACTTGTTCCTGACATTCCTACCTTAAAAGATCAAATAGCGTTACATGTCAGACGAATAAATGCTGATATGCTGCGAGCCACCGTCGAAAACCTCGTGTACCACATGCAATTAGTGGAACATCAGGCTGGTGGTCACCTTGAGCCAAATTCGTAGGTTGCTATAATAAATGTTTTTCATTGATATTTGGTGTGTTGTTATTTACTGTTTCCATTGGCAATTATGTATTCTTTTTTCACACATTATGCGCTTGCAGCGCCAGAATTTCCCCTATCGGCGTTGTTTGGTACTAATTTTTTTTCTTGACAAATCGAAACCGTACACTTTAATGTGGATGGTGGCCTATTTTTTTTCTATTTCGTCCAGTACATAACACGCTACAGGGCTCCGGACACCTGTTATTTCTTGATCACCCGGTATATCATATTTGTTTCTTTTTATGTTTTGTTTAAGAAAAGAAAAGAAAAATATTCATTTTCTTTTAATTTTGAAAGTAAATGTGTCTTCACACGTCCAGGATATCTCTATGAATTAAATCTATTCAATTTTTCTCCAACTATCTATTTCAAAACATCTCTACAGAAATATGCATCCTAATCTGGCTTATACAATTCGCCTGAATTGATACGACATTACTAAAGTATATTCATGAGAGGGGGGCAAAGGCTAATTAGGATTTCCCGGTCTCTGATCGGGTCAAAAACCCTGATGGAACTGATATTTAACTCTTGCGGTGAATTTCGGTGAAGTCCGGAGGGCCTAATTGGTCAAATCCAATTTCCTCACCTCCACGCGGGGCCCCCTGGGATCTTTTAAGATGCGAAAGAGAGAGTGGTGTGCGGAAAGCAACGGGAAGCTACCGCATTTACTTTTCCCAAGAAAAACTGTAAACATGGCATGATGAATCTTTCCTCGGCAGAAAATTCCGGACGTAAACTATCCCCCCATTCGGATGTCCGGGAGGGGGATACTGAGGAAGGTTACATTATGAAGCAAATAAACCGACAGAAGAAAAGAAGATTGAGGATTGGATCATGGAATGTGAGAACTCTTCTTCAAGCGGGGAAGTTGGAAAACTTGAAGGAAGAAATGAGAAGAAACAGAGTGGATGTGATGGGAGTATCAGAAGTGAGGTGGAGAAATAGTGGTGAGTTGGTGAGTGATGAATTTAGAATGTTTTATTCAAATGGTGAATGTAAAGGAAGTCATGGTGTTGGTGTACTACTGGGACCATGTGTGAAAGATAAAGTGATATCAGTGCGTTATGTAGATGACCGGATGATAATGGTGAGACTACAAGGGAAAAAATTGGACTTAGTGCTAGTGCAAATTTACATGCCACATAGTGGATTAGAAGACGAGAAAGTGGAAGAATACTACGAGAAGATAGAAGAAATAGTTGAGAAAGAGAAGAAGGGTGCATGTGTAATCCTAATGGGCGACTGGAACGCAGTATTAGGAGAAGGACAAGATGGAAAAACGGTTGGAAAATATGGACTGGGAAAAAGAAATGACAGAGGAGAATCTTTGGTAAATTTCTGTAAACGGAATGAAATGATTGTTGGAAATACGTTATTCCAACAGCATAAAAGAAGACGATACACGTGGACATGCCCAAGGGATGACAGTAGATATCAGATAGACTATATACTCGTATAGGCACCGTGCACAGATGGCCGATTTCGACTACAGCTCCATTGGCGGCTATTGCAGTCCCAACTGTTGGGACGCGGCAGCCATATTTCCTTTTCTAAAATATAGCTTGTTGTTACCCTTCTACTTTTACAAATCTTTTTCAAAGTAATTTATAGCCGAATCGATTCTCAAGAATGGCACTTGTTTTCGTTTATATACATTGGGAAAAATAGTTGGTAAATAACTTGGACGAAGTAGGTGCATTGACTTTTCATTTCCAATGAAGTGCTGACTGCATAATTTTGAATTTTTAGTTGGTTCCCAGGTGGAACCATTTGGCCTAAAAAACAATTTGAAAGAGATATACTGGTAATTATATAAAATTTTGTTTCTGTAAAGATGTAATTATACAAAAAGTTAGATTATTTACAAATAATAAAAATAAAAAATTCAAATGGTCTTGCAGGAAAAGAATAAAAGTGAACGTTTTGTGTATTTTTTAACTACTATTGCATCCAACAACGCAGCAATTAATGCTGCCTTTGCCCATTATTGAAATTTTTTGCAAGAATGGGCATGCAACCTTTCGTAAGCAAGTTATTGTTAGAAGCTCTCCTTACAATATTTCCAATTTCTGCCGCCACTGGCAGCACCAGTCACATGCACGATCCCTATAGGAAAGATACCGAAATTGCTTAAAAAATGCAAAGACTCTACCAGGAGCGGATATTAATTCAGATCATGTCCTACTGATAGGCGAAGTAGATATTCGTCTGAAAAAGATAAGAGGAAGGCAAGTGTCGAAGAAGTTTGATATAGAAAAACTTATGAACGAAGAGGAAAAAAGAAAATTTGAAGAATATTTTCAAAAGAAAGCCTCTAATTTAGAATCCACACCTGAAAATAGTAATGAATACTGGACTCATCTAAAAAGCTGTATACAGGAAACAGCAGAAGAAACAACAGGATACAGAGAAGGTAAGAGTAATAAGAAACCTTGGGTCACAGGGAAAATGTTGGAGAAGATGGAGGAAAGGAGAAAATGGAAAAACATCAACACAGAAGAAGGTAAAAGAAATTATAAGAAACTAAACAAGGAACTAAGAAGAGTAACTGATAAGGCGAAGGAAGACTGGATGAAACAGAAATGTGAAGAAGTAGAGGATCTAGAGAGAAAAGGAAGATATGATTTAATGTACCGCGAAGTAAAATGTTTGGATTTCACTAATAAGAATAAGAAGTCCATGTGGTTGATAGAAGACGAAATCGGCAATGAAATAACCGACAAACAAGGAATTTTGAACAGATGGAAGAAGTATGTAGAGACAGGGAATCGTCCAGATTACTTAGCTATAGAAGATGAAACAGCTATATCAGAAGACGAAAAAGGATGTTGTATTCTAAGGGAAGAAGTTGAGCTAGCGATTAGGGAAATGAAGAATGGGAAAGCAACAGGAGTTGATGGAATACACATTGAGTTAGTTAAATGCTTGGGTGAAGACAAGAAGCAAATACTATCATTATGCAATGAAATATATGAGAAAGGTGAATGGCCTGACGATTTCATGGAAACAGTATTGCTACCAATACCGAAGAAAAATAATGCAAAGAAGTGCAGTGAGTTCAGGACTATCAGCCTTATATCGCACTCAGCGAAGATTCTTCTACGAATACTGAACAGACGTTTATATTCTAAGGTGGAAGGAGAGTTGGAAGAAGAGCAGTTTGGTTTTAGGAAAGGAAAAGGTACGAGAGATGCAATTGGACTGCTGCGAACAATCGGCGAAAGATATCTAGAAAAAAATAAACACGTATATGTAGTATTTGTGGACCTGGAAAAGGCTTTTGACAGAGTGGATTGGAATAAACTTATGGAAATCTTGAAGAAAATTGGTGTGGATTGGAAAGAGAGAAGGCTAATAATTAATCTTTATATGAAACAACGAGTCAAAGTCAGGATAGGAGAAAAATTGTCAGAGGGAAGTGGAATAGGGAGAGGGGTGCGACAAGGATGCCCTCTATCACCTACGCTGTTCAACATCTACTTAGAGGAGTTAGTGAAGAATTGTTTTCAGAACATGGGAGGGGTGATAGTAGGAGGAAGAAGAATAAAGTGCATAAGATTTGCTGATGATATGGCATTGTTAGCAGAAGAGGAGACGATACTAAGGGATATGCTACTGCAGCTGAATGACAGCTGTGAACAATATGGAATGAAGATAAATGTAAACAAGACAAAGACTATGGTTATCGGAAGAAAGACAAAGAAGATAAACATAAGTATTCGGAATGAGACATTGGAACAAGTGAACAACTTTAAATACTTAGGGTGTACTATAAGTAGTGATATGAACTGCTGCCAAGAAGTCAAGAGGAGGATAGGAATAGCAAAGGAGGCTTTTAATAGAAAAAGGAGCATCTTCTGCGGACCGCTGGAAAAAGAACTAAGGAAGAGACTAGTGAAGTGCTTTGTGTGGAGTGTGGCATTGTATGGGGCAGAAACATGGACATTACGACGCAGTGAAGAGAAACGACTAGAAGCATTTGAAATGTGGATATGGAGAAGAATGGAGCATGTGAAATGGACAGACAAAATAAGAAATGAAGCTGTGCTAGAAAGAGTGGGTGAAGAAAGAATAATGCTGAAACTGATCAGGAAGAGAAAAAGAAACTGGTTGGGTCACTGGCTGGGAAGAAACTCCCTAATGAAGGATGCACTGGAAGGAATGGTGAACGGTAAAAAAGTTCGAGGCAGAAGAAGATTTAAGATGATCGACAACATTATGGTAAATGGATCTTATGTGGAGACGAAGAGGAAGGCAGAAAATAGGAAAGATTGGAGAATGCTGGGTTTGCAGTGAAGGACCTGCCCTTGTCAGAGAACTATGTATGTATGTATGTATGTATTCATGAGATTTGTAAGATTCTAAAGTGATGCTCAATAATTCTGTGTTTGTATGAAAGAAAATAGTAATTTATCTTTCAATATTTTGCATTTCACACTGAAGGCCTAAATTAAAAGAATTCCTGGATCCTTGTTCTCAAGATGGCAGCGCCCATTGCTGATTTAGGCTTCGGACATAATATCTCGTGAGTGATTGTTAGACAATGCTAAGTGCGCGAGCAACTCATTGTTGCGTAATTAACGAGAACGTGCTTAGTGCAACTCCAAGCAGAAAGCCACGCTTTAGATCGTCAATTCTCGCTCAGTTTTACAGCGTCCAAGTTCCGAGCGGTAAGGATGTGTTCCTAATCGCTGCAGTGCAGTTCTCTCCCAGGTTTCCAGTGATAAAGATGTGTTCCTTATCGCTGCAGTTTAGATTACTGCTAAGTGCCCAGCTGTAATGATGTGTTCGTTACCGCAATTCGGAGTTCATAGTTCCGTACTTCAGATCTCCAATTCTTAGTGAAAAGTTGTGTTTTAGTGCTTCGTTATTGAGAATAAATCCAGATTGATTTATTCCAATGAAATTTGTGAAATACATACGTCAGAGATGTATTTTCGGTGAAAAGCTACTCTTCGAAAATTGCTGTTCCAATTTCGAACGTTGGTCGCCATTTTGAATTCTGTGTGAATTATCAATTTGCGACGTGGATTCCCGAAGAAGACTTCGTGACTCCTGATCGACGGAAAGCCGAAATATTACCCCGTGAGTACAGTTTTATTTCCCTCCGAGTTTCGTACTCTCTTCGTCCAAGCCCAGAAGTTTTGAAATTAACTTTTGACCGAAGATTTAGGCCCAGTTTAGTGAGCCGAAGAACGAACTTTAATTTAACTCGCTTAAATAGTTTTGGGCCGTGCTGGCGTGGTCGTGCGGTCTCGGCGGCGGCCAGCCGTGGCGTCCAGTGCGCCAGTTCCTGGGTTCGAATCCCGGCAAGGGCATGGCTGTTTCAATTTCCTTTCCTGTGTTGTCCAGCCTCTTCTTCACTTTCTCTCTGGTCGGACGTCATTCCTTAATGGCGTCCTGGGGGAAGGCAACAGGAAACCACCCCCAGTATCTGTTCCCTAGTTTATCTACGGCTTCTTCTAGGGGTTCGCCCTTCGGGGGTCACTAGGTTCCGTAGACCGCGTAACTTCGTATATACGAAGATCGCACATCATGATGATGATGATGAAATAGTTTTGGACTTTAAAGCATTCGATAATTAACGTTAAAGAAATAAATATGTTATTCTAGTTGATTATCTGTTGGAATTCTCTGTGTGAGAATGTATTTAAGTTTTAAAAGAAGATTGTTTTATTAAATGTTTTTTGTTTGTTACACTTTCGCCTTAGTTTATTTTACCTCCTTTTTAAGCCTTGTTAAGTCGGAATTTTAATAGCTTACCAGTTTACGATAAATCTCTGCTGAGGGAAATTAATTTGGATTATTTTCTCCTCGATAACTTATTGACCCAGTAAAGAAAAAAAACTCTACAGACGGTCAACACAAATTCATCACTAACTCTGTAGAATAGCAGATCCTAACGACGCGATGCGAAGCTCAATTGAAAGTTGAAGTAATTGCTGACTACTTATTCTGTAATTAATAAAATTCTACAATATTCTTCAGATAAAACTTAAAAGCTAATGGTTGATTCAATGAAGAAAAATCACATCCTTCTAGAAAATTTCTTTTAAAACAGTTATTAAGAATTATAATCTTTCAAAATGATCCAAAATGCATCAAAAATGCTTTCAAAAATAACTTGGGATGCTTCCAATTGGTTCCTTCTATTCGTGGATGCTGTTGAATGAAACTAATAAAAGGCCTTTGAGTGGAATTCTATTGGATTGATAAAAACTGAGTATTCTATTATTCACAAAATAATAATAATAATCTAATCGAAGTTAATTCGTCACCTGTATTTGAGAATCATTGACTGAAGAAATGACTGGAAAAAAGCGAGTCCTTCCACCAACATTTGACTTTAAACTTAATAAAATTACTGCTCAGTATTTGAAATTGATTTAATTCAGAATATCTCTTAATATTCGTTAAAAAAATTGGTAAATTTGTTATAACTTCGATACTTAAAAAGGTTTTCCGACTTCGATATAATTAATTATAAGAAATCCATCAAAAAATATAACTTAGAAATAAAGTCTTATCAAAAGAGCGCATCTTTAGGTTATTATGCATTTATAGAAAATGGACCCCAAAAAATTCAAACATAATTTTAAGGAAACTTTTATGTAATTTACTGACTTTTTATTCAATTGAAATTTTATTTATTGATCATGACGATGAGAATTTGAATTTATCTTTAACGCATTTTAACAGGTTCTGGAAAAAGAAAGAAGGTCAAATTGCAGATGCCTAAAAAAGTCAGATATTTTAGTCGC
The DNA here is from genome assembly GCA_023159025.1 of Thereuonema tuberculata. NCBI lineage: Eukaryota > Metazoa > Arthropoda > Chilopoda > Scutigeromorpha > Scutigeridae > Thereuonema > Thereuonema tuberculata. Next base: position 3,902,401 of record JAFIDM010002131.1, read on the forward strand.
ATTTTATAGAAAAGTTTAAATGATTGTTATAATGGAAATTGATTGTTTTGCTGATTCTTAATTGAAGAAAATGTATTGCTTAATTAATATAAAGTTTATTGAAATTTTCATAGTTTGGGTTTTGTAGAAGAAAACTAAGTATAGAAAAACTTAACGTGCTGTGAAATTTGTTTAAGGAATATAAGAAAAGAAAAGGAGAAACAGCACCTGAACAAAGAGGAAATTGCCTATCTGATTTTAGATTTCGGGAAGGAGTTTGAACCTTTTGTTCTAATTTAATTCCTTTCTACCTACTCGTTCGTAGGTGAAGGATTTGGCTGGCATCGAGAGACGCAGCTATTTATTTTCTTGTCTTTTGTTGTTTCTGGGGTCACTTCCGAGTTGGGAGTGGCTTCCACTAACTAGGTCTTGCCTTTCTGATTTGGTTTAGGGAAGGCAAGGGTTGGGCTGATGAGTCCGAAGAAGGACGTAACGGCCGTCCCCAACTCCTTCCCGAAATCTAAAATCAGAAAGGCAATTTCCTCTTTGTTCAGGTGCTGTTTCTCATTTTCTTTTCTTATATTCCTAAAACTACGTATTAGCCTATAATTAAAACTTGGTTTTCTTCTACAAAACCAAATCAGTTTATATAATAGAAAAAGTAGAAAAAAAAGAAGCAAAAATTAGCGTTTACGCAATTCATGTTTTGAAGTTATTTTACAGGGAGTCTCAAATTAAATGAATTACTAGAGATTGAAATACTAAATCTTCGGTAGTTTGTTTACTTATTATCATTTACAGGAAGCTATTAAAGCACGTGACTCTGATTATACAATCGTGTAGATGCTGGGCTGCGAGGCTAGAAGAATCGGATGCAATTCTTGGAGGAACTCGCGAGATTTTCTTGAAGGATTTGATTGCGGTCTGGAAACGCCATCTGATACAACCGTGCAGCCTCGGTTCTTTACTATTCGCGGGACCGTACATAAAAATCATATCTGCCTGCTCACGATATGAGTATCCTGCCATGGTTCAACGTTTCTGTTAACGCACTGCTACGCAACTGATACGTTGAAGACAGACGAACTTACTACTACACAAATGTTCACCAATGACACATGGAAACAAATCTCCTTGGCAACAACAAAGCGCTATCTAGGAGCGAATCAGTGCAACAGCAAACGAGTCATTGGATTGTACTGTATTGGATTGGATTGTACCTTGAAACGCGTTGACCGTAAACTTTCATTAATAACTGAAAATCATAGGGTTTTCGGTCATATGCTTATATGAATTTTTGTTCTTGTTTTGGTGTGGAACCCACCCCAAAATTATGTAAAAGTATTTCTGAACACCGTGTATATGTATGTATGTACAGATGTTAAGTGTTAATGTACTGCATCCATCCCAAATTTGGGTCATTCCTATTTTTGTAGTCCAATGCAATTTCTCGAGAAAACATCAACTGCTTATCATTGTAAATGTAGGCGAGCTCAGATACTGATACTACATAGATTGGTAGGAATGGATGCACTGTTTTTGCTTCGCAATAGAATGCTTACCATGTAATTTGAAATGTGTAATTTGAAAAGTAGTCAAAGCAGAAGACAAGTGGTAATATACAGGGAGCACGGGAAAATCCTCCCAATTTGGGAAAGTCACCCAAATAACTTTTGAAAGAAAATAGCTAAGAGTTAGGGCTGTCCTGCGACCATGTGCTATCAGATGAGACTGATGGCAGCGCCCCTAGCCGTAAAATGTGGAAGTTAGTAACCCTATCTCGGAAACAGAGAGATACGGAAAACAAATAAATGAGAAAGTTGTAGAGCATCACCGAATTAGTAGGAAATGACATTTTACAGAAAAGAATCGTGCAAATAGAAGACGACAGACTTATCGAGCAAACGCCTTTGTGTGCCGTATGCAAATAATGGCTGTGACGGGACTCCATCCTGCAGATAAAACTCATGCTTTGCAGTCTACAAAGAATCGTCGACTATCGAATATTTCATTAATGACTACATAATATCTTGTAAAAAAAAAACCCATCATGACAGGTTATTCGAATGAAGAGTATTCTGAGATGATACTTCTAAATGGCGAAGTCGGCTTTTACGTTAAATGACATTTCGAAAACTTAGCGTCTCCCGCCATCTATTTCCTCGATTCTTTCTGTAAAATGACATTTCTTACTAATTCGGTGATGCTCTACAACTTTCTCATTTATTTGTTTTGCGTATCTCTCTCTAGTTTCCAGAAAGGGTTACTAATTTGTACATTCTGCCGTTAGGGGCGCAGCCGTCAGTTTCATTTGATAGTGCTTGGCCGCTTTCCAATACCGATACCTAACTTCCCTAACACTAGCTATCTTTGTTCAAAAGTTAGTTGCTTGACTTAGGACTTTCGGTGTTGAAGCTCGAATATGAGAAGGAAACCCTCAGAATAACTTCTATGCCTATATGTTGTAAATTATTGACTATAAATATCTGTTTTATTATTTCATTTACAGGTTTCTGTACAGATAATATATATGTTGCTCTCGATATTCATTTTTCATTTGATAATGCCCTTAATAAAGGCTTCTAAATTTGTTGGATATTCTTATGACTGTCAATCGGATTTAAAAACCATAAGTGAACCCGATGAGTGTTTCATGATTGTAAGTATGTTAAAATATCTATTTATTACCACAAGTACTATTGTTTCACGTTTTAACTATCTTTGTTTGATGTTTCCGTGCCCGTATTATATTAAAACCATCAATTTTTGTTTGTTTTACTTACGTCGGTTTGATTTTCCCTTATTAGATGCCAAAAAAATGTATCCATTCAATATGTGATTGTAATGTTAATCTAAATGGTACAAAACATTGGACTACCTTAGGAGGCACAAATAATATCATATAAAAGTATTTGTCTGACCATACATTAATTGAGCAGTGATCTTTAATTGGTTGAAATAACATTGGAGATAAAATTGGAATAGAAGGGGTTAGTGCCAAAAATGCATACACCTATTTCTATGTTTTCGGGAAAATGCATAAAATAATTCAAAACTTATTTAAATCAAACTAGGATACGCATAAAAAAAATACGTGTCATCGTAAAACTATAGGGATGGCTGCTTTAATGAAAGGGCGTTCACTGTTCAGAACAAATAATTTGCGTTCATCGCTCTCTATGCTAAACAAATAATTTGCACCCATATATGCACTTTTAACCAAAAAAAAAGCGAAAGTCCGTGCTACAGATGTAAGTAAGATCGTTCGTAATTAATAAAAATATCACTAAACATTCGATTTAAGTCAGATTCTTAAACCAATATATAATACTATTATTATAATGATCATTTATGTCTAAATTAATTAAAATTATATTAATGTTGATGACTGTGATGGTAGCTAAAAAACAATCTATAAATTTTTGGAGGCGATTCCATTATTCAAAATTAAACTCTGCATCGTAGTTCAAAAAAAGATTACGTAATGGCGACATTTTGTTTGATGACAATATTTAAAAAAATAACCATATCCTTGATGTAACAACAGAACACTAATAACAGCACGCAGTTCGATGCCCTCACCAAAAGAATGCAGTATTCTATTGCCAACAGCAGTTGAATATGTACTTAAAATAAATTACACTATAACTACATAGTTGTACATTGTTTACAGCTGTTTTCTGGTATAAAACAAAACTTTCTTAAGAATGTAAGCAGTAATACAAGAACAACAATGTATTTTATTGTGCAAAAATTTAATATTTGAAAATCGTAGGAACCTATAAACGTATTGTACAGCAGTAAAAGAATGATAGTGCAATAAAACCAGTGACATCATATAGTGTACAATATATTACTCAACATCGGAATCTGACGTTTCCCCGCCAAAAATGATTAAAAATAAATGTAACAAAGTTTTTGTAAACCAAAGTTGTTGTTTTTTTCTAAAGGAGCTACGAATTCAACACAAGAAGATTAGACCAAAATCAATAAAGTAGGCATACTGCAATACAAAATAAGGTTAAGGATTATGGCATATTTACCAAACAGACTATAAAAATATGTGTAATAATAGAAAATGGATTAAAAAAACCAATAAAAACTAATTATAGTGCGAATGTACCATTAGAAAAACTTGTTCAGGAGGAGTCCTAATTACTCTATATACGATGCATCATTGTCAACAGTTAACGATTCGTAAAATGGACAGCCTGCATGATGAAAAAGAACGCAACGCAATAATTCTCTTACATCGTCCAACTTTTTCTTATTAATCCTCTGTTTAATCAGGTGTGGCTTGTATTGCTTTACCGAAGCTCTTCCTACGCCTCTTTTCCAGAACCCTATTGTGTTATTGTGTTTCGAGATTTTGGTTCCGATGCTCGAGTAGAGTACCTCTGATTTTCTGTAGAGGAATCACAGACTTCAGCAATGGGTCTAAGAACGTTTTTGTGGTCGTGAATGGGTATCAGCAAATGCCGCGAGCGAGTGCGAAGTGGACAAACGCATTTCTGGCTCTGAAATGACTCCGTATTGTTGTAATCAGGGCTGCTGAAAAGTGCACTTACATATTGTATTCACTTAAATCTTTTTTCGCCCACACATTTCTTACCCTGGTTGCCAAAACAGATCTTAATTAATTTAGCTAAAATTGGACTTACGCATTTCTGGCACCAAGCCCTTCAATTTTTAATGCAATTCTTCCTTTTCTCTTGCTTTGCAATGGACTAATTCGCAATAACACTGTTCTCATCGCAACCTCTCCTATCGTCTTTTAGTCAGATAACACAATGCTTTGTAAACATAATATATACGACATTTTTATACTGTTACGTACAGTCCGTTTCTGAATGGCAGAACTACCATATCGGGACGTTTCTACTCCTCAAAGAGGTGATACGTTGAGATGGATACTTTCCTAAAGAAATTCTTTTGGATATTTTCGCTTTTAAGAAAAAAATAACGGAGGAGCATTTTTGTAATAGTATTTATTCTTTCCATAATTCTTTCCCGAAAAGCGCAAATAGAACCCAGCTACTAGTAAACTAACACTATAAAAAATAAACATCCCATCTTCCCCGCCCCTATTTGGAAGAAATCACAGGAGACCTGACCATGCGCAAAAGCGCTGAAAACTCTCGAATACGAAAACGGCCTGTAGTAGGATTAATAATGTTCTCTTGGGTTTAAATAACACTGATTTATTATCCAGTTCTCAAAATATTGATTCGAATTTTCACATGTTGTACAGTTACATACGGCCATCCTAGTTGTGTACTGCCTAGCTATAGTGTCAACCTCTAGTGTCCAAAACATTAAACTATATCCTATTACTACTCAAGCACTGGATATCTTAATGATATTACAACAAACACCAACAGTTTACGGCGTAAGATAAGTACTGTACACACCTTTTCTTCCTTCTGACAACACAAATCGGTTCATTGAAGATTGCAATAACACAACGCAGAAACAAACTCATTATTTTTTATCTATCTATATATATAAAAATGAATGTATCTTTCTTTCTTTCTTTGTCTGTCCTTTATACACTCCTAGGCCCTTTGACCTATCTGGACCAAGCTTTGCAGAATTACTCTTTAGGACACTGCGGAAAAGATAGGCTACCTTAGAACCCGGACCAACCCCCCAAAAGGGGTTGAAAAGGGGTAAAAACCCTGTAAAACCCAATATCCACCTGGTGGAGAAAATAAGAACTACACAAATATTGTATAAAGTGAAAAATTCGCTCTCCTATATGGGGCAGGGACACCACACTTGGGTGGGAGGAAGCCAACACAAAGGCTGAAGTGCCCCACCCCGACCGCAACCGGGACCTTACATTTAGGGCCCCTTCTCGGGCCCCCAATTCAATTGCAAATAAGGAAAAATTCGCTCTCCTATGGGGGACAGGGACACCCCATAGGACACTTGGGTGGGGGGATGGCGACACATGGGCCTAAGTGTCCCACCCCCAATCGACACCGGGACCTTATATTTAGAGCCCCTTCTCGGGCCCCCCAAGTCAATTGCAAAAAAGGGAAAAATTCGCTCTCCTATTTGGGGCAGGGACACCACACTTGGGTGGGAGGAAGCCAACACAAAGGCTGAAGTGTCCCACCCCCGACCGACACCGGGACCTTAT